>JAHWFP010088992.1:0-22696 GCA_023313725.1 Lithobius niger
CGTGGCTTCATTGATGGTCGATTGTTCTTTCCTACGATCGGTGCACCTTTCAATAATCCGATAAACAACAAACATGTAATAAATACATCGACACTGGACACCAGCATGCAGCGTTGTTGCTGTGATTAATTAAAAAAAACAAAAAAAAACACACAATAGACACATGACACCCCACACGGAACGAGGGCTCAGGTATAGCAATAAAAACATAATTGCATCGAGATAATTTCGTTTTTTTTATTGTGTCTTCCTACGATTATGTAATAATTGCAATGCGCAATTAGTGAGTAGCGACAAATTGCGGGTGTATCCCTTCGCACCTGTCGTTAGGCTGCAGTGAGCCGTAACTGAAAACCACCGTCGACGTCAGCAAAAGTTGCCAGAAGCGATTAATCCATCTTTTCAGGCAAATAATGATAATAATGCCAAATGCGGCAAATAAGTGGAAAGGAAATTAATACATATTCGATAAATAATTGTATAGAGACCACCGTAAAATAATTTATGGTTACCGCACGTGTTGCCGAAGTGAACATGCAACGTTTATTTCGTGCATCCGCTGGAAATGTGATCCACCCCACCCACAAACACAAACACACACAAAATAACCGGAGTGGCTGCTGTTGCACTGCCTCTTTCAGGGGTGCTGCCGGTGTGAAAAAATGTAAAAAATGTGAAAATTAGCCAGTGGTAAATTAATAAAATGTGAAAAATGTGAAAAATACGAGTGTTGGTGTGAAAAAAAAAAAGCAGAACGCACAAACGAAGTAAAAACAATCAAATTATCCGCCCTAATTTTGTCCCGGAATTACGTGGGCATGTCTGTAATTAGAACACACACACAAAAAAAAAAGTTGGTTGGTTGGTTTAAGGGCGGAGTCGCTTCGAAGTCGCTTTCGCTCTCGTGAGTGAAATTACACAGAAATTACAATGGTTACTGGAAAAAAAAATTTATTAAAGAACTGTGAAACTGGTGATATAATATGAAAACGAAGAAATAGTGATACGAAAATAAAAGTAGGTACGTGGAAAATGTGAAAAAATAAAAAGCACGTAGGTCAAAAATACGAAAAAAAATAAAAAGTGGGAATGTGAAAAAAGCTGGTTTTTCCGGCAGCATCCACCCCTGCTTTTTCCTGCAATTATTGCTGGCTCGATTGTCGGTGTGTCGTCCGCCATTGTGGAACTCGCCATTAAGTTTCAATTCACGGGAATTAATAAAAAAAAAATAAAAAAAAGGGAAAGGGTTAGTAAAGCAAACAGTCTGTATTAAAGACTGGCAGACACACTAATCTGCCTCGACTAGGACTAGGGATGGGAGATAGTGAAATTTCGACTATGCGATTATTGCAGCACCTTGAAATGCGATTACTACGATATTTCTCAACGTGTAGGCCCAAGCTGTCTTAATTTGATCAATTGGTCATAACTCTATTCCTACAGTAAGCCTACTTACTATGCTTGTTTAGGCCTAGTAATATTACGACACATACATAATAGGGCTAGTTAGTCTAGTATTAATACAAAATAATAAAATTAATCTTATTTACTCAAAATAATTAAGTACTTTCAAATGTTTTATTGTGTGCGATGTATCTTGAGTACTGCAAGTATTTTTTGAGCGGCTACGTCTTCCTGGATGGGGTGGCTTTAATCGATGGCCGCTATTGTTTTTGTTACCATCTTGGATATCAACAAGGCACTCTGCTACTGAAAACGTACAACTGATTATCTGTGTTCGTTCTGCGGAGAACTCAAGATAGGCCGCGGACACTATAAGTATTTGAAATACCAAACAAGCCGCACTCGCCAGATAAGCCATACCCACAAAAAGACATTACCTAAAAAAAAAAACCAGTGTACGCAATCCGAACATTTTCTGCACTGTTAAGTGACTTGTTAAGATGTGAAAATGTTGATATCAATTAATCAACAGACAAGCACTTTACGTTTGTAACATTAGTCCTGTTAAAATCAGCAGTGAGTAGCAATTTTTCTTATTCATTTGGAGCCCATGTTTTTAAAAAAATGTAGATTAGATGTTTATTAGAAATAGCTTTAGAATGATTGCAACTAGAGACGTTTGGCTTACACCACTGGAAATCTGGCGAAAATACGATTAAAATGGTGTATTTGAACGTCAAAATCGGTCAGTATTTCGGTCGAAATTGTCGACAACGATGGGAAATAGCCGAAATGAGCTCCAAGTTGCGATGACCGCAAAAAACGAAAAGCGTTGCGATAACACCATCGCGCGTGTTGTCTATCGCGATAATATCGAAATATCGTAATATCGCCCCTCCCTAACTGGGACTCGAACCCAGAACTTCCTGCTTGCTAGCCAGCCAGGCGCTCTAGCAACCGGGCTACTGGGGTGGACCCTGGCTACAGGCTCTAAACAAGCTTAGTTGCTTTTCAACCTTTCACAGTGTGTGATCTAAAAGGCCACCAACATACACACCAAGGGAAAGCAACTCGTTTCTTGGATTCCACGCTAGAAATAATGCGAGTAATAAAGATTTATGGTGGGAAAAAGGAAATAGAATAACGTCCTTACGCAACTGTTATGGTTATCTCCGTACGGAGAGGGACCACTGTGTTAGGAAATACTTACGTACCTTTGACACGCCACAATCGACACGAGCACGAGTGCATTACAAGGCCTTCTCTTCCCAAAAATGGTACTCCAGTTAGTAGGAACAAGATGAAATGAAGTGATTGATAGACCTTCACTCAAACATTTCGAGGTGGGGAGGGCGCCGGGAATGCTATTCGCATCCCCCCTCCCCACCCAACCCCAACCTCCGAAACTTTAACTGCAAATGAATTTTCAGGGGGAAGAAAAACACAATTTTCGTATCCAGCCTGTTTTTTTAATACATTGCTTTATTAAAACTAATAAACTTAACGTTCCATTTCCCCCCCCTGGGGGGGGGGGCACAGTATTACTGCGATATTGTAGTAAGCTTTATTCACCGACACCAAAATTGGTACAAAAGAAGCCGCCAATGAAGGTAGTGATATCATTCAACGAGAGAAAGGCCGCCAAGGTTAGCCAACTTAATCGCACCGACTAACTTGACCAAGTTCGAAAGTTAAATTAAAGCTAGAACACTGCTACATTATTATGATTTACTGTAGTTTTTTATTGATGGGATTATTGACGTCACCTTGATGATGGGAATATTTTTAGTTATTGTTAAGAATAGTTGCAGTTATTTCAAAAAATATTTTAAAAATATGCTAAATATGTTTTAAATATTTTTAGTTTTATTGTTATTGATGGGAATATTGATGATGGAAACATTTTTAGTTATTGTTCAGAATATTTTAGTCAATTTTAGAATATTTTTAGTTATATTTTTATTGATATAGGAATATTGATTTCATTGATTGGAAAAATGAAATCTCGTTTGAAAATACGGTTGACTTGTTGTTCTCGTCATCCCCACCTCACAATTTTGAAAAAAAAAATAAACCGACGCCCCGACTTCACGTAATTACACTTACTTGTTTGATCTTGGGTTCAAATCAAAATCTCACACATTAGTAGCGACGTTTCAAAGCGTTTTCTTGGTTACTGTTGACGACAGAGCTAAGGGTAGTCAGCTAACAAGCCCACGTGATAAGTCTCTGCCGCTGATTCAAATAGCAACACACAAATTTGATATCTCTTTGGAAAGAGGCTTCTCCTTTCGTGAGCGAGTGCCAGGAACAACGAACGTCTGGTGTGGGTGGCGGATGAAAAATAGGGATGGGGGGCAGGGGGGCCGGGGGGGGGGGGAAGGGGGGGGGAAGCGACGCTGCTTCGAAAAATAGAACTGAAGACAAAACGCAAGTGAAGACGAACATGAAAAAATAAAAATAATAAGAAGAAAAAGAGATAGGATCTTTAAGAGATGGTCCGTAACTTGGTTTGGCTTTTGACGTAAAAAGGTTTACGACGACCAGGAAACTTGATCTGGCACGTGACCTAGCCAATCTAAGCCTAAGACTCCGAACCAGACGTGACATCAATCCGAAATTCGGGGCAGGAAAGAAAAAAAAAAGTAAAAAAATATAAAAAGAACTAAAATGTAGTCTTGATTTCTATTAATAATAAAAGTTGGCAGGAATTTTAGGATGCACACAGATAGAAACCAGCACACCACGAAAATCTCCTTTACTGTGTTTCGCCCCGCGCGTCGCTGCAGGTAATGGTGTATAATATGCCGGACGTTTCCGCCTGTAAACCTATTTTTTCTAGGTTTTAGTCTTCTGTACAGCCGTACCGGCTGAGAAGACTACTGCGACGACTTTGTCCGTTCGTCCGACGCTTTTTTCAACTTCGCAGCGGTACCAGATGGAGACGACCACGATTTACAACGTTAGATTCAGTGTCAAACGTTAGTTAAAATACACGGAAAATTAACACATCGTTACTTCCTTATAGCTGACAGACTTCTTCGACGCAACTCACTGAAATAATAACATTTGATCGTCGAATTGAAATCGTAAGTATAACACGTAGCCGTAAAAGCAAAAGGATTTTATAATATCCGCGGCCTGTCTTGAGTTCTCCGCAGAACGAACACAGATAATCGAGTGTACGTTTTCAGTAGCGGAGTACCTTGTTGATATCCAAGATGGTTACAAAAGCAATGGCGGCCATCGATTAAAACCACCCCATCCAGGAAGACGTAGCCGCTCACAAAATACTTGCACGACTCAAGATACGCCACGCACACAATAGCTTTGTTTAAAACAGTCTCGTCGCGTTGTTGCATGAATGGGTTGGCTTACCGTCGAACCAAATTCTCCATTAGGCCTATCTGCTATTTACAAAATTAAAACTGCAATTAAAAAAATTAGGCCGAAAATCACGTTACCATGACAACGTCAAGTTGCTACGAGTCACTGCTGGCTTCATCAACAGCACTCTATTATGACTTCTCTACATTGCTTTCGCTCTCGCCACTTCCCTACCACTGATCTATACACGTTGCGTATGTGCCCGTATTGCAAAAATAAATAGGTAAATACAAAAATTAAAACTGCAGGTAAAAAATTAGGCCTAAAAGCTAACACATTTTCAACCGGCAATTGTGATGATTACTGGTTTTAGATTATATAATAGAGATCATTGTTGCAGTACGTGATAGAGGTGTGCGTCTCAACACTGGAAGAGGCGGAAGTGTACAGAAGACCGGTTGTGACTAGGTTCTTGTTTTTAAAAGAACCGCGGAATTTTACAAGAACTGTTCAATGTAAACTTAAATTTGGCCAGTGAGAAGATTCATGCTACTGCAATTTGTTACCAATCAACATAATAATTACGGTAAAGTACGGCAGAATTTTAGTTTCAGCCTAAAATTAAACTAAACTAAACGAAGCTATTGTGTGCGCGATGTATCTTGAGTACTGCAAGTATTTTATGAGCGGCTACGTCTTCCTGGATGGGGTGGCTTTAATCGATGGCTGCCATTTTTTTTTGTAACCATCTTGGATATCAACAAGGCACTCTGCTACTGAAAACGTATAATCGATTATCTGTGTTCGTTCTGCAGCGAACTCAAGATAGGTCACGGACACTATAGATTGTACTTAATTATTTAGTTTAGCTCAGTCGTAATTTAGTTTACTTAGATTTGGGCTGAAAAAATGAGCAAAAATTACCAGTTGGAATGCGTGGCGCCCTCTGAAAACTCGGACGGAACTAATAGGAATGAATGTAACAAGTTTCAATAGGGACTTTTGAGAGTTACAAATTCTCCTCCCCAACCCTAAAAATTCTTGATAACGACAATGCTATTTTCCCCGTGCCCAAGCATCGTTGCGTCTGTTGAGTCTAATCGATTTTGTGCGCATCTCCTCATTGTTCACCATTGTTACATGTTGCAGCGTTGTAACATTTTCCCGCTTAAGTTTTTTGACTAAGTGAGGGAAGCGAGCGAGTTCCCGTATTAGCTTGCAGTTTGTCCAGTTTTTCGGTCTCTCTGTCTCAAATAAATACGGATGCAAACCTATTTACGTTGCCTTTCGGACTGAAATGTCGGACTGACTGGGCCGGGAATTGAATCTACGACATTTGAAGCCAAAGTCTTACCGCTAAGCCATACTGACACGGCTTTTTTTACGTTGCCTTTTTAGTCCAGAAGCAACGGAAATAGGTTTGAATCCGTGTTTACTTGACATTTCTCGAGCCCATTTGGCTTTCCGTCCTGTTTAGTTTGTCTGTTTGTTCCATAGTTATGGGGGACGAGCGGGGGGGGGGATGGGGAGATAGGAGTATAGCATTGGACAGAAATCATATTTGAAAATTCAAATTGGTGGCGCAAAATACGTCCAAAAAACGTTTTAAGTTCATTCGTATTCTTTGAAATAAGGTGCAGCTGAACATCGAAGGCCCGATCTTGATTTTACACCAATTTATAAAAATTCAAAAATGGCGCCGCAAAATGGCGTCCAAAAGCAGTTCGCTGCAGTCACAGCCAAATAAGTTGAATTTTCTTCTTGAGGGTTTGGGGGTGAGCACGTTCTAGTGCACCAAACTACTAGCAAGTTGTTGTATTATGTGGAGCTAATTTTCTGACGCTATATTGTTGCAACAGATGTTATTATGGTTAGGTTAGGTGAGTTGCCTTGGCCCGAATTTCGTGCTCGGAGAGCTTCAAATGTGACGCGAGCTGTGAATCACGTGACCAGATTGGCCAACAGCCTGCCCCAGTACTCCAACACCACCAGTCACACCAGCGACACACACCAAAGGCGTACATATGGCACCCATACTAACGTTTATGAATTATAACAGAATAACGGCAAATAACGGCCACTCAACAAAAACTTGGCCGGTGACACATTAGTGTGTTTCGCGATTATATTACGAAATTTCGATGTACGCTTTCGTTATCCGCTAATATTAACATCGAGTTTTGGTTGCAATTATTCGTCCAAGCATTTTATTTACGTTGATTTACTTTAATTTGGTTTATTTGGTTGTAATTAATTCGATGAAATCTAACGGAAACTACACCTTTTTTAGTCAAAAGGGCTCCCATAACAGTTGCCACGCAAAGTTGACGAAAAAATGAGCATCACAAATTTTCCTCTCCTTGGCAACATTTATGCTGTCCTAAAAATATAATCTAATTTAAATTCAGCCACGTACGTCCCACGGTCGGGGGTTGAATCCAAAAATTTGCACATAAACCGTTTTAAAAAATCATAATTCTGCCTCCCCACGACATGGAAGCACAGACGAGGTTGAAAAGGCGACCATAAATCCTCCATAAACTCGTTCCATGAATCCACGACAACCCTTTTAATGGCCGCCGATTTCCATAAATGGTCTCATTCAGAGATTATGCATTTCAAAACGAAACGCTTCAATGGTCCCTCCGACTAGTTCATCTACGGCTCATAAACATCGGCCAATTTCTTGTTCATCGGTCGTACATCACGAGGATTTGCTTCTATAATTAAGATCTCACATCTTTGGCAACTTTTGGTAAAGAGGGAAGATTACAGAAATGTAAGATGTACCATGGTGGTACTAAAACTGCCGGCCGGATCTTGCAAGCAAAGTACCATGCGCGACTAAGTTGTACAATATGGCTGCAAAAGCGCCGATTTGCGTCATAGAACCGGCGGGACCATAGGTGAAAAGTAGCACGTGCGACTAGATCGGACAATATGGCCGCCGAAAGAATCACCGATTCGATTGATTTTTCTTTTAATTTTCCCTTTAACTTTAACTGTATTCCAAATCGTCCTAAAAGGCGATTATATGGAAGTAAAAAAAAAATGGTACTTAAATAACCAAAAAAAGTAACAATAGTAACGCAAAACAAAGAAATGAGCAAAAGCGCAATAGAATAAATATGTAGACAAATCACTTTAGCAGTTCTACAAATTGATGCTATAGATAAGGTGAATAGCACAGGACTTCGTGGAGTGAAAACATTTGTTGCTCACAAAGGTATACAAGTTATTTACAAAGTGCATAAAAATTTTCTTTTTTTTCTTTTTTCCCGCTTTTGCTCAAAGGTATAAGTAAGTATTCAATCATCAATTCATTAATTTGAATTTAAACTTAATTTTACATGAATCTCTAAGCACAGCTAAATGTTAACCAAATAACCAGAAAAATTAGTCCAATTGAAACACAAGTTCATCAGCAGTTTTAGTATAGACATCTAATTAATTTTGAAAATAATTTTTGGAGGGAGCATCAACAATATCGCCAGGTAGACTGTTCCATAATTTTATAATTCGACTAAAGAAAGTAATACATTGCGACTAAATGAAAGTATACCGTACGACTAACTTGAAAGAGTGACCACGCGTGTTTGTAGTTGTACCGAGTTTCATCATGGATTGTAGGACTGGAACACCGAATTGAAATAAAGAGTGAAATAAAGATTTGCAACGTAAAACTTACCAATATTTACTTTTTGTTATGAAAGTCGACACGGTTGTGGACCTACCTCCATCGGTTGGTAACCTCAAGAAAAAAATGTTATACATATGGTCGTTTAGTTGAGTAACCTTGGTTATCCAATAGAGCGATTCAAAAAAATAGATCCACTATAAAACTATGTTGTGGTCGTGGTGGCTGAAGGGGGGAGAGGGGGGGATCACAACATAACTACATGAAAAATCTCATCTAATCGACCGCTGGAAAGGGGACCCTGGCAGATATGCGTATTAGGGCGTTAGTGACTATGCAGCTGTTGTGGCCTGGCAAAAGCTCGGCCTCCACCTTAACCATTGGTTTCTACTTTCGAATCGCCGGTTAGCCCCTTACCTTAATGACGCGTCTGTCTGTTTATTTTTTTTTATGCAACTTCACGTTAGCCACACATGCGGGCGCTGTTAATTCTGCATAGGGTAGGGTAAAACCGCAATATCTGTTTATTTGGCAGTAACTGCAGTTCTCCCACCTACTGATCTGTATGCGTAATACTCGGAGCGACGCGATGGAGGACTCTCCAACACAATTTTAACATTTGTTCCAACGTTTGTACTGAGTTCTGACCCCACGAGGCCAGTATTCGAGTGTCCGTTTTTACTTTTGCGGAAAAAAATATGTTAAAAATTACTCTGTGTGCGTTTTTACCTAATAAAAGTGTGTGAAAAGTATCCCTCGAACTGCAAATAGTCCAAGCTGTTGTCATTTCGCAAATATTAGCGCTTAAACGAACTCAAAACGAGGCAGGCATTTTGTTTCTCGAGCCAAGGCCGACTGGAGTAGAAATTGCGTGTCTTGCCTCCGACTCCACGTCAGTTCTCGTACGGGCCGGCAAGTTAAAACCTCTCAGCATTGCTTTGGTAAAATACAATTTTGCGATGTTAAATCAACTGGCTTGAGGCCAGGAGCTGAAACCTACCGTTTCTCTTCAAGACGGCCTTGTGAAACGGTGGAACACACCATGAGAGTTGCAAAATGGATACTCCCGCGTCGTATGGCATTACTCATTCCTGGTAAGACCGGATTTCCTGGACGACGCCATTATTGGTCTAGGTGGACAACACGAGCGTATACTTCAGGTATGTTGTTTGTATTAGGGAAAAATAAAAAGGAAGTGAAAGTGTAGAAACTCTTCAGTTTAACGATATTTTAATCCTTGGTCGACCACTAATAAACTTCTTTGGATAAAAGCGCCTTTATTAACACTTCCTTACGCCCTCAAGCGGTCTCGTGGGGGAGGGGAGGGGAGGTTTAACGAGATGCGGCTGTTCCACCTCGGATCTTTACGGTTCATAATATTTTAGAACACACACTCTGTTCGTCTGAGAGCTTTCTATAATTAAGATCTTGGCAGGGATGAGCGGCTTATCTTTTTTTTTTATGTTGTCAACAAAGAAATAAAAAAAAATGTAGACAACTTCAGACTTGAGGAAATCCAAACGCAGCCTCTCAGTTTTAATTCAAAAGCACGAGTTGGCACTCGTGGAAAAGTTTTGAGTTCCAGGTTATTTATTTTCAACTGCAGCTGTTAGGTCTGTTGCGACAGAAGCAAGCTTTCAAGATACCACAGGTGTCAAGTTCAAAAATGTAAATTTACAATTTATCTGACGTGTTCGTAAGGCAAACATTCAAGAAGCTGCAGTGGCGATTTTCACTTCGGCTTCGCCATTTTCAAGCGTGTGGAAATATAACAAGCACAAAACCGGGCTAATTTCAGCAAGCTAAAAGCAAAAACTACTGCTTCTTAGGGGCTAAATTATGCTGAATGTTAGGCACCCAAATTTAAGCCTAACAGGCAGTTGAGCACTTGAAATCAGCCTGCTCTCACCCGCAGAGATATCTAAACAGACTGTTTCGTCCTTATTTGCTCTCATCCAGAGAGTATTCCCTACTGACGAGCCCAAAAAAGGGCGCAACAGTCTGTCTAGAGTTCTCTGTGGGTGAGAACTACTTGATTTCTAGTGTGTAATTATGTGAAACAAAACCCACAAGGGTGACAGACCAGGCCTAGTTTCAGCCGACAAAAGTAGCGATATCAGAACAAAAACGGCTGCCACCAAAAGTCGCTACATCACCCCCGCCGACGAACAACCACCAAATTAATCCCACCGACTATTAGATCAAAGGTTAAATGAAAACCTGACCGTTGTTCTAAGCCTGCACGGGGCCTTGGCGGTAGTTGCGGCGACTAATATCTCTAATAATGCTTTGCCATTAGTAGCCGTAACTTCCGCCAGGGCCCCACGCAGGCTTGGGGAGGAAAGATGCGGTATCTAATCATCTTTGTAATGCATGGTTATGCTAATTCATGAACGGTCACCCACGATTCGGCCTGACTTGCGGTTATAGATAAATATATAACCGCAACCGTCCACGGCCCCGCGCGTCTAGTTGGAGGACTTCCATTGCAGAAAAGCTTTACAGGACAGCATGCTTCTCGAAGAGGCAGCTTCTAGACCGTCTTGAACCTTATTTATTTCCGCCAGCATGAACATAAAAAAATATAATGGCAGCAATCATTAGAAAGAGGGGATCATTATCAGTGTGCTGAGTGCGCTGATTGAGTGAGCGAAGCGTACGAAAATCACCTTTTCCCAGCCAGTGTGCGCAACTTAATCCGGTTGAACATGATCGTACATATGAGCTACCACTGTGGCGACTATTGGTACGTCCGATTGGGCCTCACCACTAACGCCACAGCTAAGAGAGAAGCTGCAAAATTACTCGTGTGCCACATTTCAGTTTAAGCTAAGCTGGTGAAAAAAGAGGCAAAAGTCTAGATTCAGTCCGCATGATGTTTTAATTATTATAATAAGAAGCATTGGAAGGCTCAGGCTTGCCTGACTTACACGGGTGGGGGGGGGGGGGGCACTTTACCTTTGCTCCTGGCCTAACTTGGAATGTCAGGGTATCTAGGCATATTTGGGGTTAGACAGAATAGCAACGGTATTCGGGTTGTGTTTTGGTTTCAGTAATTAATCTGTCATCTACGGGGTTGCTGTGATTCACAAACAACAGGGTTGGTCATGTTTGATGTTGTATTCGGGAAAAATAGGGAAATAATTCTAGTTAAGCTGGCCGAAACTACTTTGTGGACTGGGATGGTAGGAGGACAGTGGCGGCATGAATTCTAATTCGGTTCACCCCCTCATTGTTGAGAGCACACAGCGGAAGGCCAAGCGAACTCGAGCCATTACATTTGATGATGTACAAACTACATGCAATTTGCATGTGACATAATGTTAACAATAATTGGTCACGCAACATCATTCAGCAAACAATGGAAATTGCTTTCGAAGTTACAATGGGTAGTTTAAATATAAAACATCATGACTTGAATTCGCAAGTGACGTCATCAGTTGGACTTCGTTGGGGTGGCATGGTTTCAACATTTGTAGTCCGAAATAAATCTCATAACACGGCACCAAACCAGTCTTGCCAACCGTGCATTGAACACCATCCGTCAGGCTTCGGCGATTCCTTTACAAATAACATTTGTGACTGAATACCTATAGTGTCCACGGCCTGTCTTGAGTTCTCTGCAGAACGAACACAGATAATCGATTGTACGTTTTCAGTAGCAGAGTGCCTTGTTGATATCCAAGATGGTTACAAAAACAATGGCGGCCATCGATTAAAGCCACCCCATCCAGAAAGACGTAGCCGCTCACAAAATACTTGCAGGACTCAAGATACACCGCGCACACAACAGGCGGTTCGTCTTTTCGAGCCATGCGGCCTACTTATTCATTTCAAAACTTGTTGCCGCCGGTGATGTCCGCCTTCCGCCATTTCAGATGTCTGGCTGCGATCCACTCATAAAAATCAATACGAGAGGTTATTCGATTTCGTGTGCCAGTGAGTTCGACCAATAGCTTTCAGACCATTCAATTAATAAACAAGGTGATCTTGGGATTTGGAATTGAGCTTTCAGGATTTCAAAGGAAGGAACATGCTATAAACCGCAACAAACGAACGTCCCCTGTTTACAAGAATTTTACAACTCTGGAGACAATCCCCACACATGTGCAGCACAACGTTGTAATCGAAAATGTGTACATAAGTCCTTATAGGCTTCAAAACAAATAACCAACGTCGTAATCTTACGCCAACCAAATTCAACCTGAATATACATTGTGAAAGAGAAAGCAACACAATCAATAGTTGAAAAATAAAATAAGCCCATCAAGGGCACGTATAACAATAGAAGACGTTTCGGAGACACTCAGCATACCGTCATCATGACGTGCACAAATTAGGAATCAAGCTACATTATAAATACCGTACTTAAAATCAACACGCCAAAGTTACACATAAAAAATCACCAATTTTTTTAACTCCCCCCCCCCCCACCCACCACCACCCCAGGTAATCGAACTTCTTTTCCGCCGCCGTAGATCCACTATTCCCAGCCCGCCCCCGCTCAGAACTGCGACATACAATAATTAAAAATCGGAGAAAATTACTTTAAATGAATTCTCTGAATAACTCTGGCCTGATGAGCAAAAGAATCTTGTAGGTAATTTTCAGTAGGAATGTAACGAGTGCCTAGTTTTTTTAATCGTTAATTATTCTCATACCCGAGTTGCAATTCCGAAGCTGAAAAAATACCGAGCATTTGCGCGAGTTTTTTTTATCAGCTTCGGAATGTAACGAGTAGTTGAGAACATTTATCGATACTTAAAAGGCCATTCCTCCCAGCGCCATTTTTCTTGATCCTCCACATCAAGTACGGCCGCAAAAGTTTTATTTACTTACCGTTTGTCAATCCCTAGCTAAAAATCTGTTTTAAATTGTGGCGTCTAGGAGATTTTCTGTTGAATATTGATAACTTTATTTACTGCGTCCCGCACGTATATAATCCTTTGCATACAATAACCATGACGTTTCATTGTTTCCGGTTGTGACGACACAGTTTTTGCGTCAATGCTGTCACGTGACTCGCAATTCGTCTGCTAGGTCAGACGTCGTTCACGTGATCACGAGAAGACGAGGGCGGAAGTGACGTTATTGTATTACCACGCCGAATCTCGCGACGCGCGCGTGGCTGTTATAAGGCAGGCCGGAAGTTGCTTTAAACTACGCTCGAGTCTACTCGAAGGGAGAATATGCCGTCTACTACGTAGTTTTGTTTCCAAAACGACCCATCAGAAACTTGCGGAAAATAGTCTCGATTACCGTGAAAGCTGACGGTTGTTGGGGGTGAACATTATTACTAGTCACGGCGCGTCAACCAAAGAAAATAAGTGTTTTATTTTTAATGAAAATATGGTTTCTTAAGATTCAAATAGAATATGATCCGTAACGTTACTACGTTTTACGACAATTATCATTAATTTATTTAAAAGTATTTACTGTTAATTTAAGTATCGCATAATATTTACGTAACGCGGTTGGGTCTACCGCCGCGCCACGGTGCGAATATTAGCGGCAATCACTCCTGACGCGGTTGGGCGGAAGGCTTATGCTGGCTGGTCGCTCTATCACCATGGTAACCAAACATTTAGCGCGCATCGCTAGTTAGTCAAATCACGCATCACTGACTATCAGGAACGTCGTGAAGTTTAGAAAATGGTTTAGGCCTACCTAGTTCTGTCATACTATCGTTATGTGCGGGAGGCCAGGAAATCAGACAATTCTTTTGTAAAAACAACATGTAGGGACGAAGCTGACGGTTTAATCTAATAAAACACCCGGTGCTCGCTTTACCCATGTCAAGGAGGCATGATTTGCTGGCGGCTGCCGTTTACTGCCTTTCCATTGGTTGTATCCGGCTGTTTACATGAATGACAAGATGCAGCATGAAGCCAACACTTCGCAGTGCACCTTGTCATTATGTGGCTGCAAGCATACTTGTCCAATTGCCGCCTAACACTGGAATTGTCCGAGCACCAACAGAAAGGCAACGAGGCTGTTCAACCAGTTGGAACTGGATCAATGCAGTTAGTTCCTCACGTGACATAAATCCTTGGCGGGAATCCTCTACTCCAGCAGGTATAAAAGGCTGCAGGAACAGAGAATCTTCAGTTGGTGTTGGAGGAGCAACTCGAAAGGTTGAACCTCTAAATGCTCTCTAGAGATGAAACAGGTTCAAATATGAGATACTCTGTGCATAGTCCCCTAGATGCGCGGTAAGGAGTGAATTGGAATTGAATTTGATACTTGAAACATCTCGTCCACTCCCTGAGTATAGTTACATATTTTGGGGCCCGTCCGGGATCTGAATCTGGAACCTATCGCATACTAGTTGGGTGTAATAACCAGTGCGCTACCGGGGTGCCTAATGTGTGATACTATGTGCATAGTCCCCTAGCTGTGCGGCAAGAGTAAATTGGAATTGAGTTTGATACTTGAACTCCACTCGTCCGCCTCCTCAGTTACACGGTTAATTGCCCTTAGAAAATTATGAAGTTATATTAACAGCTATAAATTCTACTGGCAACCTACGTTCTACGTTTGAAAAAAAAAACAAAAAAAACACGACTTTCTTGCTCATTCCGACCAACAATAATCCACTGTTTCGTCGTTAGTACGTACTTGAATTACCGAACACGGCTCTTGAAAACTTCCGGCCTCTCAAGCGCCGCACGTGAGGCCCTGCTTTCAAAAGGTCCTTATACTGCCATTCTCGGCACGAGAGCGTGACTCGAGGCGGCGCGAGATCAATAACAGCTTCTTTATCCCCCACCCACGCTAATCCGTCTACGGATTTGAAATGATAATCCTTCCTTTGTTGCCGAGACGGATGAGGATTTTTACGGGACTGGCGTCGTCTGCCAGACAAGAAGAGCAGAGAAAGGCTAATTTCGTCAGAGACCAATGACGTCAGAGATGGGTAATTTCTTAAGATCACGAACCCTATACCGCGCGGGAACAATGGTAGAGCTTTAGGATCTTAAAATAATAAAGGTTTTACTTGCTATCGGAGTTCTGCAAGAATTTATGATGTGTCTACTAGGGCCGCCGCCATTGTATGTTGACATACAGGAGCGAAAAGCGTGGTTATTTCTGGGGAATAGAAGGGAAGGGCAGTTCCCCGAG
This sequence comes from Lithobius niger, assembly GCA_023313725.1. Taxonomy (NCBI): domain Eukaryota; kingdom Metazoa; phylum Arthropoda; class Chilopoda; order Lithobiomorpha; family Lithobiidae; genus Lithobius; species Lithobius niger. The sequence goes on from JAHWFP010088992.1 coordinate 15,491, forward strand.
GTGGGGAAAGGGGGGGGGAGTTGAACTTACATAGTTGAACCCCCCTCCTCTTCCTCCCTTTCTCCCCTCCTCCACTGCGTCTCTCCTTCCCCCTCCCTCCCTTACTTTTTTCATTCCTTCTCCCCTCCTTCCTCCCTCCCTTTTTATTTTTGTACTGTTTCCTGGACAATTTTTATTTCCGGATCGCTTCATTTTTATTCTTAAAAGCTCAAAAAAATTAGGTTGGGCCTGGAGACCTAAGGCGCGTTTACGCAACGCGACATTTTTCGCTCGCCGAACTACGATTAATTTCCCATTTCTATTGAATGAATGCAGTAATAGATAACAAACTAAATGTGTTATAAATAACAACACGGATGAAGAACAAATTGCAAAAGTAATTTTAAACATTGCTTCAACACTGTTGTTATTTTACGCCATTTCCAAAATTTGCTCTTCTCGCTCAGAGAACAGCTTCTGGCAGTGATCAGACGGCGGAGGAATAAATAACTGCTCGCAGCGAGAATTCAAAATCCAACATGGCATCCGTTTCGGGGTTATCGAATCGAAGACAAACCATCGAATGCCGGCATTCAGAAATCTGTACGGCGTCTTATACTGCAGCAAAAATTATTTTCCTTTTGTCATAAATCGACGCTGTCACGTCGCATCGCAAGGCACGAGGAGAAGATCTGCGTCCGCGTTGTTGCCATGGTGACTACTTATAGACAACTCGAAAGCCGCATTCTCCGGTAAAGGTGAGAAGCAGCCAGAAATTTAGTATTAACCAAGTAAGAGCTAGTGAGCGAGAAAATTGTCGCTGCGGAAATCCGCCCTCATACAATTACTGCTAATAAACAAAGATCCCTGAATAGTGGGAAAAAAAATTTCCCAACGATGCTTAAGCGGTTGAATCTGTTTTGATCTCTCCAGGCCAACCGATTTAGCTTCCGGTTGCTTCCATGCCATCCAATATGGCGACATAGTGTGCACTGTGTCACTGTGCACTGTGTGCACTCGCCTCTTCCCCCTGCTCTTCAAGGGTTATTTTTTTATTGTAAGTACCTTCTCTTTTACCTTTTATTGCTTCTGTTGTGAAAAAATGACTGTTGTTTTCGTTGTGCATGCTTCGTATATTCAGGTAACCAAGACCATGACTGCAATTTTGGCCGAAAATTCACAACAAGTTGTACTTACGCAATTGTGGGTTGCTGCCTCCTGTCAGGGGCTCACTTTTCTGAATGCTACCTCTCCCCCCCCAAAAAAAAAAAATTTCTGTTGCAAAATGGCTTAAAGATGCAGCTTACGTACAAAACGGTGGTACAACACTATCCAGCTTTCAATGGCCAGTTTCCAAAGACTTCAACTTTCACTTACCTAAAAAGAAAAAAAAGTGTAATAATTAACACACATAATCTTTCACGCAATAATCAGCTCAATAAAAAAAAAAAGGGTTTAAAGGGTTTAACGAGCGTTAACCACTCCTGGTCATCTGCCCGAAGCCCTAAGGCCCTATAGCTCAATAAAAAGACAAATCGCTAACAATTCTTCAAGCCAAAAATAATTAAGCAATTTAAGATATTTAGACATAGGGGCGACCACTTGCTAGAGCGCCTGTACACAGCACTGCTGTCCCAAGAGCTGAATTTCTGAGGCAGAAAGTTAGTGAAGGAAAATGTTTAGTGCTAGTAAATTAATAAAGTACAGGGTCCCCCATAAAGTACAAGATGTCACCGGTAACTCCAATTTTTTTCTCTCCGAATTCCATTCAGTTTTTGCTTTTAAGGTACAACAATAGACTAGAAAGTTGACAAAATAATGCATCTTACGTCTTCCAAGCCTACGCGGGGCTCTGGCGGTAGCTGGGGCTACTAATACCTCTCATATTGCTTTTCATTCGTGCTGCTTCAAAGGCAAAGCATTAGCAGAAGTGTTAGTAGCCGCAAAGATCGCCAGGGTCCCAAGTATGCTCGTAAGACGTAAGATATGTGGTCAACTTTTCCAATCTATGGTACACCTTCCTTATTTACGCCAATACTCTTCTAGGATGTTTAGTTTAAAATTTAATATCACTATGACCTTGAAGGGGTGCGTCAAGGTCAATCTTACTAATACGTCCAAGTGGTTTCCCGGCCAATGTGCGCGTATAGCCAGCCCATAATCATTCTCTCATCATACTTCACCATAAGCAATCAATTCCAAACACGGGAATGCCAACAATGCAGGCTTCCCCTTCCTTTTCAGGCCTGATTTGTCCCTGCTAAAATTGAGGGTTGCATAAGCATACACCCTGAAGACGATATGTACTGACAGTACACATGAAAACGTGTACTTTCTCAACCTCCATACGAGTCGTTTACTGGCAGTACACAGTCTGTGCAGCGACAGTACACATTCTGGCCACAGCTTGTGTACTATTAGTGCACAAATTATGGACTTCCTGTACACAGTTCGTGTGGAGGCTGAGCGGGTACACATTGATACACATAGTCTTCACAGTGTAAGGTCTATCGGTATAAATCTCCCCTCCACCCCATTCCCAAAGTCATGAAGGGAGGCTAAAGACAAAACTGTCGTTGCGGCTGTGTCTATGTTGTTTTAACAAATTATCAATTTGAAAGCACATACAAATTTTTAGTTTGCAGAGATAACAAAATTACCAGTTTGCAAGGGCACCAAAATTATCAGTTTAGCCACAAGGACATAAAAAATATCAGTTTGCAGCAGCATAAAAATTGCCACTTTTCAAGGAAGCGTCAGTGATGATTGCATAAAAATGACCAGTTTGCAGCAGCATAAAAATTGCCACTTTTCAAGGAAGTGCCAGTGATGATTGCATAAAAATTAGCAGTATATCAAGGAAGCGCCAGTGATGATGGCATAAAAATTATCAGTTTGCAGCAGCATAAAAATTGCCTCTTTTCAAGGAAGCGCCAGTGATGATTGCATAACAATTATCAATTTGCAGCAGCATAAAAATAGCCACTTTTCAAGGAAGCGTCAGTGATGATTGCATAAAAATTAACAGTTTGCAGCAGCGTAAAAATTGCCACTTTTCAAGGAAGCGCCAATGATGATAGCATACCAATTAGCAGTTTGCAGCAGCATAAAAATTGCCACTTTTCAAGGAAGCGCCAATGATGATAGCATACCAATTAGCAGTTTGCAGCAGCATAAAAATTGCCACTTTTCAAGGAAGCGCCAGTGATGATTGCATAAAAATTAGCAGTTTGCAGCAGCATAAAAATTGCCGCTTTTCAAGGAAGCGCCAGTGATGATTGCATAAAAATTAGCAGTTTGCACGGACATAAGAATTCTCATGTTTGCAGCGACGTTATAATAATAATATAGGTTTATTCTGCAAACGACTAGACGTTCTGTAGGAACTAGGAACTTGCGTGTGCAGAATTGCAACATAAAAAGTATATATAAGAGCATGGCGCTAGGAAAATACAATAATAATATCATGTTTCAACAGTGAGACAGTCTCATATCAAGGTACTAACTAAAAAAAAAATAGTTATTCACTTAGCGTACACACTGGCGACTGATAATACCACGAAATTAAAAATGATCAGTTTGCAGGGCCACAACAATTACAGAGGCATAAAAATCACCAGTTTGCAGAACCAAAAAAATTATACGTAGTTCCTTCAAAATAGTATTTTTGTCTACGGCCCTGGATAAACAACACAGAGGAAACTATAAGAGCAAGTTGCATCAGTTACACAAAGCCCTAAAGCTACTCGGGCAACTTATTTTCCAATTCAGCAGTTGAAAGATAAATGGAAATCAATATGGCGCCGTATACCCCCCAACTCCCCCCACCCCGGCCCTTCCTCCACACCCCACCCACCTATTTCTGCCAATCCCCGAGGCTACCCATGTCGTCGTTCAATCGCACACGGCGGCACGGAACTATTTGAACTATTAGCGGTCTACCACGGGGCGCATTATAACTACAAAGCAGACAGCATCACGTCCGATTCGAAACCTAATTAAGCTTATTAGGCCTACGGCTTATTAAGGGTATCTAATTAACCACAACAGATGGCAGTCAAGCCAGTATTAAAAGTAGACCCAATAATTATGCGATTTAGGGTATTTAATGTTCGCTGAAACGGACGCTCTGTCTGTTGGACGACCGGTGACTCGAGACGGAGAAGCAGGTCCGGTCGGTGGTGAAAAGGGTACTCCGGCAAAGTCCTGCGAGTGAATGTCAGCCGATAAAGCATGACACACAACACTGAAGCTTATTGGCATTGACAGTGTACATCAATGCGTAATCAGATGACAACCAAATCCATGGCGCAGAACGGAGGGAAAGGGACGAAGAGTAAGCTTCCCCCCTCCCCCCACCATCCGAAATTAAGTTAATTAATAATTAATTTATTATTGCATAGAACGAGAGGTCATTGCTACACCTTACTGAAATCAAGGGTTAGGACCAACTGTGGAAAGTTCTCCGTCTGGTTTAGAGCCATTACACCTTGGAACTGCCTTCCGGAACATGTCGTGAAGTCTGCAGCCGTTGAAACCTTCAAGATACATTTTGATGAACTTTATAACCTTTTGCAGACTTTGCTCGCCTGCTAGATCACATAAGTTTTTCTTCTGGCCATTATTCTATTATGTGTTATGTCATGTTTTGTACAACTCTTCCATTGTTGTAGCCGTGCCTTAATTGCGTGAAGATGCACGGCTGCAACAATGAAATAATTGTTGGACTAGAGTGCCGTGCAATCTTACTACCATGAAGACGTGCACGCTGTACCGTGCAGTCTTACTACTATGAAGACTGCACGCCACCGAACGCAAACAAAAAGCAAAGATTATTAACACTACCTGAGGTTTGGCGAATCAGCAACGTACGAAACACATTCACCTTCCACATTTAAAGGAATTTAAGACAGCAACACATCTGTATCTGAATCATCAAACAAATCGTCGGCAATGTTGGCCACCGCCATTGTATAGTCACAATGGAGTCGGCTTTCAGGAATTTGAGACTGCACGCGACTCGCAACAATGGTCTCGTTGTACAAGTCTGTTAGACAACGTTGTTGGGCAACAATGCGGTAAGAAAGCCTCTGTTGATCTCGTGTTGGCCTTCGGCACTCGATCGACTTCGACTTTCTTACCGCATTGTTGGCGAACGCCGTTGTCTAACTGATATATGTTATGTTATGTTATGTCATGTTATTATGTTAAAATTACAATTTGGCCAAGTAGACAAATGCATTTGTTTTACAGGGCTCCGCGATATTTAATACAACCTCCCTCCACCTTCGACTTCCATAGTTGAATTCCCAAATTTCATTCTGAATTATTATTTTTTTTATCGTCTCCTAAAAAAAAAAAAAAATTGGCTTGCGCTCCTGAACCGAGTTGCATACCGGTAACAACAAGGAGAATAGAACGAAGTCTTGAAGAAGGACGCAGCCAGTTTTACTACTATTCATGCATTTTTGCCTAAACCTTCTTAATTTTTAAGACAATATTGGCACTTTTTTTGGGTCAAGTTTCGTTCAACCCTTCGTGCAATCCATGAACATGAAGAAGGATTCTCCTACACAATTATACCTTTTGTTCCACCATTCGTACTGAGTCCCGGTCCGATTAGGTTGGTTGTCGAACTTGTGTCCGTTTTTATTTTTTTTTAAATTACGCTGTATATGTTTTTAACCTAGTAAATGTGAGTGAATAGTCCAGGCATTTGTCAATTTGCAAGAACTAGTGGTTCAAACGAACTTAAAATGCGAAAAGAATTTTGGTTTTGCGTGTTTTACCTCCCGAATCTACGCCATTTCTCGCGCGTTGCAGGAAGTTAACACAACTTAGGGCGCGTTTACGCAACGACTCGCTCATGCAGTCTCGCAGCTAGAAGCTAGAAATCATTTGAAATTCCAACATGGCAGCGGTTTTAGCTCTGTCGGCTCGCAACGAAAACAGTCAGTAATGCGAGTTCGGAAGCAAAAAAGGAAATATTTCCTCAGGAAGAATTCTTTATCTTATTATCAAGGATTATAAGACTTAAAGCATCTACGCAAACGACGTCGGATTTAGCTAATTCAGGTAGCGTTTCCATGGCGATTATATTCCAGCCGCGAGAATGCAAAGGCGGGTCGTTGTTGTATAAATGCGCCCTTAGTTTGCGTGAAATATGATTTTGGCGATGTGAAATCAACTGGCTTGGAAGCCAGGAGCCGAAACCTGCTTCTGCTCTCTCAGATGGCCCTGTGCAAACGGTGGAATGCAAAGCGATAGTCACAACATGGATCTTCCACGTCCGTAGTGCACGACGCTTATTGTCTCGTGGCAGGGTCCAAAATGTGTACAAATGCCAATACACGGATTCGTGTGAACTAGCAATTCGTATGGCGACTGAGTTGCTATAGTGAGGAGTGCTGTATGTGTACATTATTTAGACTCAACCACGCTTCTTCACAGCTATGGGATTTATTCTACAATATCTCGATCCCTGCCATGATGGGAGATTTGCCCTATTCGAATCCAGGAATTTCTTTCCACTTGAGGTTCAAAACGGTACCGGTCCAAGTTTCAACAGAATTAAGACAAAATATAATATAAAGTTTTATCCAGTTGTGAATGATGCTCGGAAAACGTTTTTTTTTATTCTAAAGTCTATGTTCGTGGACACTTAACGAATACAAGAACATTGTAGATGACGTTTAAACTTGACTACCGTGGACACGCCTGGTCACCCCATTACAATGGTGATATCTACAGGTTGGAACAATTTCAGAGAGCCGTCACCAGGCACTGTTCTTCACTGAAGGGTTTGCCATACGAAAAACGTTTGAAAGGGATTGACCCGACAACCCTTGTTGATAGGCTTCGCGGAAGTGACCTTATCAAGACTCGTCCAATTCTGTCTGGCGAAGTGATTTTGCCTGTCAACCAGTTTTTTTCAGCGGTCGACTGTCATACACATAAGAGGACATAGCATGAAGTTGACAAAACCACGAATCCGCACCATTGTTGGACAGTCTTGCTTCACTGTGAGAGCCATTAATTCTTGGAACTCACTCTCAGAATGTGTTGTGACAGCTCCTTCAACCAGCAGTAGGAAGAGACAATACGATCTGACTCAGTGTTAAAGTGTTTTTGTTGCATGTTTTGTTGTGAACCGGTTACATAAGCTTGCTTTCTTCCGGTATTAATTTAATTTAATTTAATTTAATTTAATTTAATTTAATTTAATTT
>JAHWFP010088992.1:25526-70675 GCA_023313725.1 Lithobius niger
GAGAGCTTCCTAGAAAAAGCCGAAGGAAAAAAGACGTACATGGTGAAACTCCTTTCACTGGTGAAATTCGAACGAAGGCAGCTGAAACTAATCTACAACAATACAGAAAAAGAAAAATTTTTGTGGACCACCCTGCATTAGAAAATGTTGGTTCGTCAGTTTTTTGTGGACCACCCTGTATAAGAAAATGTTGGTTCGTCAGTTTTTTGTGGACCACCCTGCATTAGAAAATGTTGGTTCGTCAGTGTTTTGTGGACCACCCTGTATTAGAAAATGTTGGTTCGTCAGTTTTTTGTGGACCACCCTGTATTAGGAAATGTTGGTTCGCCAATTTTTTGTGGACCACCCTGTATTAGAAAATGTTGGTTCGTCAGTTTTTTGTGGACCACCCTGTATTAGGAAATGTTGGTTCGCCAATTTTTTGTGGACCACCCTGTATATGCGCTATATTACCGCATACATTTGCATACCACTTTCCTCTCTGCAGTCCCACCAAAAGATGATAATAGCTGCTGTTCTCTACCAAGTGTGCGAAATGCCCACCATACGGAAAAACCTAGTAATCGGCACCCCAATTGCCCCGCCATGCGTAGGGCTGCCAAAATGCATAACGGTTTAGCAGCGAAGCCGCTTCTTGCTTAAGGGGGGACTTGAGCGTACCTCGTACCTTTCTCGAGATTCCGTGCTTGAAACTTGACTTTGAGCACCGGTTGAAGTCTGAGTTTTCGTTCAGAATACCATTCTCAAGTACGGGTTTAAGTTACTCAGGATTGGAGTCAGTGCTCGAGTTAAGTAAGGTTACAGAATACCATCACGTACGTACTTGAATTCAAGTCGAGTACTACGTCAGCGTTCGGAATACAGCGTTAGTTGTTGTTGTCATGTGATTCCTTATTGCCTGATTTTAACATGATTAATAACCCGATTTTTCAATTTTTATGTAAGATCGCAAATCAAGTTAGGTAAAAAAAAAAAAGTTTTTTTTTCAAAAGTTTCACTTTCAGTTTCGCCTTCGGATTAAAGTGCATGTAAGAACAGACCTACTGCTGTATTATTTTTTTTCGTATTTATTCTGATTTGTATTTGCATTTATTTTTGTAATTATTCTTACGGCAACATGTTATTTTTAACTATGGTTATTGAAAATTTTTTTTTAGGGGTTTTCCAGGATAAAAGTACCGCGATTTCGAAGGCAAATGCGTGCAGTCTTCCGGCAACACTGACCTGAACAAAGTGACTAGTGGTCAGTAGAGGGGGGGGGGGGAGCCATTTTTAGTCTCCACACCAAGAAGACGTTGGCTTGCATCCCGTCACTGTGCAACGTACACGTGTAACTTTCATTCAAAATGTGGTTGATGTGAAAATCGACCCTAGACCTTTTATACCCAATTGTGCACCGTTTTTAATTTCTACGGTTTAAAGAAAAATAAAATTCCCTCAGTTACGTACGAGCACTAAAAGGAGTTAACTTTTGTACCAATTTTCTTCCACATGTCCTTTGGGATTTGGGTTTTGCGAGGTTTTAACGTTGGCAATATTGGCACGATCTGTTTTTTTTTCATTTTTTTATTTTTTTTTTATTTTGTGTGTGTGTGCATATTGCATTTTTTGACGACGTGGCATTTTCAAAATTGAACCTGCAGCCTACATGCTGTTCAGATATTATCGTCAGCGAACATTAAGTTTTCATATGGTTGTTTTATTTTAATATTTTATTTTTAATGCTTGTTCGAAATACGGGAAACCAAAAAAAAAAAAATCTACAAAAATAATTTTTTCTCGAAACAAATTCCAGTGCAATAAAATGGGGAAATAAAACTCTTTTGACAATATGAAAAAAAAAAATCAATAAGTGAGACAAGGTGGCCCCCGCCCCCCTCCCTTTCCCCCGCTCCTCCCAACATTATTTTCCGGCATTTTCGAACCAACAAGGTGAGTCAAAATCAATTTGCTCCGTCCTCTTCGGTCTTATTTCAATTTATTTTTAATATTTAATGATTTCCATGTTTGAATGTTGACAGTACGTCATAAGTCGTTTTTGGGGTGTTTTTTTTTTCCTGGAAAAGAAGTATACTACGGAGGTAAAAAGTTTTTAAGATTGAATTCGTGATTGCACTAAACTTAAGAGGATTCCCAATCAGATAATGAAATCTTAATTAAAATAGGGAGAAAAGATGGGAAAAAGAAAAGCAGATATGAAATTTTGACGCAAAGTTTTTGGGATGTAGCCTAATTTCTTCGGTAGTTTCGGACATTTAGTAATAGTTACTGTTTTTGTTTTGTTTTAGTATTCTGTACGCCGTAACCGCCGAGAAGACTATTGCAACGACTTTGTCCGTCCGTCCGTCGCTTTTTTCAACTTCGCAACAGTACCAGATATTGACGACCATTGTTTACAACGTCCATTGTTTAATAGACTGTTTCGACGTTACTAAATTAAATAATAACAGCAGTTGTAGTGCATGATAGAGGTGTGCGCCTCAACATTGGAAGTGGCGGAACTGTACAGAAGACCGGTGCGACTTGCCAGTCGCTGTAGCCGCTTGTTTGCTTTAAGTAAAACTTATTGTTTTTGTTTTGTTATTGCTTTATGTAATACTTATTGATATTGTTTTGTTTTTGTTGTATTACTTAATGCTTTTGTTTTGTTTTTGCTTTAAACAATAGTTATTGTTTTGTTTTGTTTTTTACTTTAAGTAATATTTATTGTTCTTGTTTTGTTTCTGTTTTAAGTCTAGACACACGCTAGTGTGTCGCGCCATGTTAGGCAACAATAATCACAACAAACATCACATCAATTCAATTGTTGAGGTTGTAAACCATCGTAGCGCGGCGCCATAGCTTCTAATTGTTTAAAGATTCCTCGTTGCCACGGTTACATGAAGTCTCGAAACCGAAACCGTGTTGCATGAAGGAAGAGGCCTAACTCTCGAACCCAAGTTGTTAGCTACTACTAACGAAACTACCTAAATACAGATGCAAACCTAATTACGTTGCCTTTTGGACTTATACGTCAGACTTGAAATCAAAGGCCAAGGTTCTAACGCTGAGCCAGACTGACACGGCCTACCAGCCGTGTCAGCCGTGTTAGTCTGGCTCAGCGGTAGAACCTTGGCCTTTGATTTCAAAGGTGCTGGGCTCGATTCCCCGCTCAGGCAGTCTTACATATAAGTCGAAAAGGCAACGTAAATAGGTTTGCATCTGTATTTAGTTATTTCTTGTGAGCCTTTGGCTTTCCCGTCTTTAACTTACGAAACTAAATCGCCAGGAAACATTAGGTCTAAAACCTAAAACTAGGCATAAAAGCTAACATGTTGTAAAACTACAACTGTGATTGATATTACTTTTAGAATGATATATGTAATAGAGATCGCTGTTGCAGTGCGTAATGGAGGTGTGTGCCATCAACGTTTTCGTTGGTGGCGGTGTCAAGTTTTATACCAGCAGCAGCATTGTGAACCTTTTGACACTTGATTATTGTTAAACACTATTGTAAAGATGTTTGGAGAAGGTGGGCGGGTTGCAGTTGCTCAGCGGATGCTGCAGCAGAGTTGTAATGTAGTGCACCAATGGTGTGATGCGATGTAGTGCAGTGTAGTGTGCTGTAGTGTGGCTCAGTGTGTGTGTAGAGTAGCAGTGCGTATTGTATACACAGTGTAAGGGGAGTACGGCTTCGGGCCATGGCTCCGTAATAAATATGTTGGAAAGATGTTTGTTTGGCTTGCAGTTAAATGCGTAATTATTTTTTTAATATACGGACTACACTTTGCACAGCAGTTGATGTAAACAATGTAACAATTATTGTGGGCGGCGGCTTAAACAGCAGTGGCTATGCACTGTTTTATTTTAAGGCGACGGCGATGGCTGTGGGCTGCGAAAAGAGGCTACAAATAGCTAAACAGAAACTAAATGCTGGAGCAAACGAAAGCCTATTAAAATAAAAAATATAATATATAGCTTAGGCCTACACTTGAAAAAAAAAAGTTAAAATAAGAAGTCCAGCAAAGAGCAGCAGTACAACACACCAAAAAGCAAATAGAGATGAAGATAGGACGGTGTGACCTTTGGTATTTTCACAGTCCTATGAAAGTTGGCACGGCCAACTAAAACTAAAACTGGTATAAGAGAAGCCGCCAACTTTCCGAAAAAGGGTCGGCCTTAGGAGGTAGTGATATCATTCGACCAAGGAAAGGCCGTCAAGGTTAATCCTATTAGCCGAGTTAATCGCACCAAATAATACAGGGTGTCCCAGAATGTACTCCGGTATTTCATAGTTTAATAAAACGGTAACCACAAGTGATCTCAACAAACGTTTTTTTTTTTAAACTAAAAGCACAACTCACCAAGTTTCCGCAATGGCCACTGCATCCGCTTGCGTTACGCTATGTGCGCAACAAGGGCAATATGCAGGGTGCATGCGTGGCAGATTTGTTATGAAAATGGTAACTGTTCAGCAAAATGCTATGTGTGTTTTCTGGCTAGTTCAGAGTTCAAAATCAATCGTCGCAGTTCAAAATCGCCGGGTATCGTAGAAAATATCCTGGATGTACGGCATCTAGACAAAGCAATATTAGGTGGACGTAGCAGTTCAAGGCAGTGTACTGGCAGTGTGAAAACGTAAAACTAAGAAAATACGGTAAAATCTAATACCATCATTTTACCAGTTAGATGGGTATTAGATGGGTTTTACAGTTTACCAGTTAGATGGATTTTCCCAAGGGGAGCGGTTAACAAGGTTGGGGCTGCAGCCACTTGAGTTGCGAAGACTCTGGCTTGATCTGGCGCTGACTTTTCGTATCGTACGAGGATTTTTGTCGGTTGACCGACCTTTTTTCCAGCTTTCTCCAGGAACCAGTACCAGAGGTCACTCCTTTAAATTATAGGTCCAGGGATCGCGAACGGAGTGCAGAAAACATTTCTTTGCCCTTCAGGTGGTCAAGCCATGGAACTCTGGACTTACGGAGGATGTGGTCAGGACTCCGTCAGTCCATGTCTTTCGTAAACTTTTACAGCGTCTACCACTCACTTGTTACTTGAAACGTACTTACTAATCTTATTTTAGGTTAGGAGCGGCGTTAGTGGCCCTGAGCCCTGCCGTTATCCTTGCCTTGTGGCTAAAGTTATTATTATATTATATTATTATTATTATTATTAGATATCCTACGTGCAAAACAGGGTGCTCAACGTGGAGACTTATTAAACTTGGTGAGTTGTGCTTTTAGTTAAAAAAAAAAACCGTTTGTTGGTATCATTTGTGGTTCCCGTTTTATTAAACAATGAAATACCGGAGTGCATTATAGGACACCCTGTACAGTACAGTACTTTGGACGTTAAATGAAAACTTGAAAATTGCTACCGCGACATATTGAAAACTTGAAGATTGTTAAGGATTAACCTCGGCGGCCTTTCCCTGGTTGAATGCTATCACTCCTTTCAAAGGCCGATACTTTTTTTTGAAACTTGGTGGCTTGTATTATACCAGTTTTGGTTTTTGAGTGGATATCCCATACATATGAGAAAGTGAACGTTATGTTTGTGTTTTGTTGCCGAGTAAACATGGTGTTATTAGGCTCGAAAAAAATGACTGGAACAGAATTAAAACCCACCCACATTTATCATTTCTCCCTCTTTATTTAGACTCCAAACATGGGCTCAAATTTTAAGAAAGGGAAGAAATTGCAAAACACAATTTCATAACTTAATTAAAGTACGGCTTGAGCAAGCGTGTGGCCAAACGCTGACGTTGATTTGAAGGCTCGCGCAAAGCGTTCTCATTAATCAAGCCCAAGTTGTTACGCCGATCAAGTGTGGTCCCGGAAACCCTGGGACGCAAGCCAATCGCGTTGTGACGTCACTCGGGTCTTAATTAACCTCGCTAAGATAACAGGGCCAATCAGAAATGGACTGAGGATCGATGTGCTATTTATTTATAGAGCCAATCAAGATTTGGAAGATGAATTGAGAGAAAGGCGCGCCACGTGCCAGGCTGAAAGCGTTAAACACGATTTCCATTTGTGTTACAACAACAGGCCTCTTGAAACACTTAAAGCGACTAACCCTCTCTTATTTTCACGCATCCTGCCCATAAATAGCTTTGGCAGCATTTATATACGTTTGAATGAATGTAGCGAAAAAGTCCCGCATGTGAGAAAAAAAAACAGAAAAATAAAAGCGTTTGCAGCATTTACATACGTTTGAACTAATGTTGCAAAACTGAGTTATATAGCACAGCCAACATGGGGGCATGCGCCTTTAAAAGAATTACATGGTGACATCACACTAGCACAAGGCCTTACTAAAACTGTGGTCGTTATGTACGAGTAATCTGAAAGTCCGCACACGTCGCTGTGGGTTAAGACATCAAACAGTTGAGGAGGGAACTGGAAATTTCCTGGAAACTGCAAAATATTTCATAAATTTTCGCTTCCCAACATAGGAATCTTTGTCAGAAAGCTACACAAAAATATTAAAAACGTTACAGACTGACACAGTAAAATATCTAACATTATAAGTCAAAGTTTCACCCACTCGGACGATTCTACATTTCGTTGGAGATCGCTCTACCAAAAGTGTGCATTAAATCGCTAACACCGGCTCATTGTTGCAAATTCCATGCTAGCTGTTGTTAAGTCCGTTACACCTCCCCTCCCCTTACTTTTTTTTAAGGTGTATACAAAATCGAGTGTACAAAAAAAATCGGCTAGATATTCTGTGCACAACTGTAGAACACGTGGTAAAGTTCTATATATGTAGTGTATATTTTACTTTGGCCAAAGTATAGGCGAGGGTGTGGACAGAGAGAAGCAGTCATTGTGACAACCAACCTAAACGCAATAAATAAAGTGATAAAACGAGAATGTTTATTCTTTTCACGGCAGCAGTTGAAACGGTCGAGCATGGACGCAGTGTGAAGGGTATAATATTGATTACATTGTAACAGTCAGTAACAAACGAAATATTAAGACATGTATTGTTGACGGAAAACTGAGCTATCAAACTATGTTGTTGTTGTTTTGTTGTTGTCATATTTGGTTTTATTTAGGGGAGACGAAGCCAAATCGGGCTATCAAACTATGGGCTACCATTGAAACAATAGTTAATGTTAATTATCTTTTTTTAGTAAGACTTTTTGAGTTTATCTTTCCGAGTGACGAAACCGCATTATGTACGAGAGCTTTCCTTGTGAAGTTTTTATAGCCCTATTTAAATAGGGTAATATCTAATGGAGACCCTGTATATAAATTATGCAAACCGGCGTTTGATGAAATCAGCAGATTTGAAGCAGGTTCCGGTTGTGGATGGACGACTTCCGGTTCCGGACGGAAGAGAGGAAAATTCCCTCCGTAATTTTTAATTGGCAATTGGGATTGCAAATTGTGGAATAAGCAAAAAGTAAGTTAAAACGGATGACGACATCCTCCGCCATGTACGCTTTGTGCTGCTTGGTTTTAAGAGGGTAATTGGTTAAAGTTTGGAACAGCTACTTATAAATTGTTAACACAAACGGAAATTATTCCTTTGTTCTGCCGACATTGTAGGCGGGAAAATCTGGTGGCAACGCATTCAAGTTTCAGGGAAAGTCAGGCTGAAATTGCGCAAACAATATATATATTTTTTAAGACATATACCGCTATTGCGGCACATACTCACAGGCTAACATACATCAAGACTTGATAGCAAATCATGCTACGGCTATCACTTTAAAACCCATCCGGTCAGCGCATTGTTTCAAATCGAAGATATGCGAATGGATTGTTGGGCTTGCTGACTTTGAATTTTTGTTTACTTTTAAGTGTTTAATGTATTTAATGCTTCTATTTAGTATCTATGGAATGTTGACTTGCGCAGATATGTACTTGACTTAAGTTTTTTTGGGTATGTTTTAATTTGTCGTAATTTCTAATTACTTCATGTAGAACTTGTTGCTACCTACCGACACCTTAATTATTTTTCTCAACGGTTCTGTGTTGCACACGTGTTTACTCTGCGACACAGATTTTCACTCTCATAATTTCGCTGCCAATGTTATCTCATGAAATGCTTTGGAGTGTAATAAAAGTATCTATCTAATTGAAACTTTGAATACAGACGTAAACAGTTTCTAACATAACCCTAATGTGACTGAATAACGGGGCTCGGTCATTATTTACCTCTGGGGGGGGGGGGGGGGGGAGGAAATATGGAGGTCACGAAAATTTTGGTTCCCTCCCCCCGGAAGGGGGGGGGGGGAGGGCGGGGGAGACGACGGGGCCAATAAAAACACTGACCTAACTGGAGAAAAAAGTAATTTTTTTCTAAAAATAATGCAAAAACGCCGAGATGTGGACGTTATTTCTAGTGTCATCTGTTGTGAAACTTTACATTTCACACTAGATTTGAGCCTCTCCATGAGAAAATTTGAATCCTCTCCGGGGGGGGATGGGGGGAGGGGGGGATTTGGATCATCATACAGTTTTAGGCCCGTCAACGGGAGGGTGAGAAGAAGGCGCACAAAAAATAGTGACCAAACTGGACAAAAAAAAGTAATTCTGGACGTCAAAAATGACACTTTCACAGCAGTCAACATTTCTAAAATCGCCGAGACATTTGACATCATTTCTGGTTTGATCCAGTGTGAAACTTTGCACACGTTATTATATTTTTTAATTTGTTTCACTGCTTGGTTTTATCTTTTATAATCTGGTTCTATGCTTTTTTATTCCATAAATTTTGCATACGGGCGTGAACTACTTCAAACGTAAAGTTAATGTGAATGATATTAGGGGCCGGTCATTATTTTTTCCCGGGGTAGGGGGGAAGAGGAGCCAGAGGAAATTGGGATCACAATTTTTTTTACCCTCCTCAGTGGGTCAAACTATTTTAGACCAGTCAGGGGGGGGGGGGGCACACAAAAAAAAAAAACACTGACCAAACTGGATTAAAAAATCGTTTTCGAACATCAAAAATTACACTATTACACCAATGAAAATTGAATGTTCAAAACAAATATTGAACACAAGACAAGGATGTTAGTTGAGTTATTATCCAGTCGACCGTATAGTTCAGTTGTTGATGGATTTAAGAAATGACTCACCTAACTTACACGCATGAACTGGTCGACAAAAACCAAGTGGGGAATTAAGTTGCAGAAAAATGGCTAAGTCCCACAGCAGGTCAAAGTGTCGGGGCTCAAAAACTGGCAGATCCGCCCCCTCCCCCCTCTGAAATTGGATGACTACGACGTTAATCGGAAATTCTAAAGAATATTGAGTTAGGCAAGGTTGTGATTAGGCCACAATTGGGTGGACTCGAATGTTAGGGTTGAAGAAGGCCTAACTGAAGTTTGGTACACAGGAAGTTTATGGTCGATTTATTGGGTTAAAGTTGCCAAATTGCTGGGAAGGGGGAGTGGAGAGGGAGAAGGTTGTGCTAGTGCAAGGGGTACGACGGAATAATGTGTCAGAGGGCTAGCTTGCCTGAAGATGGCTGTTTCGCTCAGTCCAACAATGCACAGATTGTTGATACAAGTTACAAATACACAGGGCGAACCAAAATTCTGTACCCATTGTTGAATTCTTTGTGACAATGCCCTTTCTACAATGAGCCGTTAGCTAGTTAGTTAGGTTGATTGGTTTATTTACGGAGCTAAACCCCCCACGGGTTATCCGCCCCTAAAAATACAACTGCTACTATAGTTAGGTGGTGTGTTCCAAACAAACCGTAGCTGGAACCGCTATTGGTATTGGTATGCTAACCTCGACTCGTTTTAGATTACACCACCTGAACCTCCCATAGCTAACGTCTCATTCTAGAAACGGCATTGTTATACGCGTGGTCATTGTTGCCTTCAAACAAAGCAGAGCTCAACAATGGGCACATAATTTTGGTTCGCCCTGTGTTTTGATACATGATGTTTGCGCTATAACACTATAGCTCATTGTTAAGCAACTGAATGCTGAACAATGGTACAATGCCCTTCAGGTTGGCTAAAGGTTGATTGATGCGATCAGAGTGTCTTCTTGGACCGGGTCTGGTTAACGCTCGCCAAAACCCTCTGACCCTTTGTCTTCTTGGAACTCCAGACGAAGGACGCAGTATTGTTGAAGTTATATTGAGACGAAATTGTTGCCGAATACATCATCAAATTGCAGGGAGAGCACTACACGGGTTAGTAGTTTAATAACCCGACATTACATCGCAGTGACTAACTCAGGAATTTGGTGTGGGAGGTGCAACGCTTACCAAAATGCGAACACGCGTCGACCAGCATTCGTCTGAAAAACTTTAAATTTTATCCACTGATACCGAGCCAAGACACTCCTCAAATCCCCCAACGTCTAAATATCGGCATTAACGCTGGCAAAAACAATTCTGTCGGGACTGCAGGAATTTTCCTCAGCAGCTGAGTCCCTTACTAAGGAGAGGCAAGAATCCAGTCAAAAATGGTCGAAGTCCGGAGGAAGCGTCTCTTGACGCACGGCGCTACTGACGTCATGACCGTGACGTCGTTGCGGCGCGCGCGTGCGCAAACGGTGCGACCGGCGGGTTGCGGGACATAGAAAATCGTTAGGAATCGCCGACGAGAATTGAACGAACGCTTGTGCCGTAGTTGGCAGCGGGAAAAGAAGAAGAA
The DNA here is from genome assembly GCA_023313725.1 of Lithobius niger. Lineage (NCBI taxonomy): Eukaryota > Metazoa > Arthropoda > Chilopoda > Lithobiomorpha > Lithobiidae > Lithobius > Lithobius niger. The sequence continues at coordinate 36,139 of JAHWFP010088992.1, forward strand.
CCTACCGGCTTTTGGCGATACACTATAGCGAAGCCGAAAATGAAATATCTCCCCCCCCCCCCCCCCAACCCACACTCCTCCCGACGTTCGAGGCCTGGGTCAAATTGCACGAAGACAACTGGTATAATAGCGCTTCTCAAATATATTTTTTTAAAGGGACACTAACAGCCGTATTCCAGAATTCCACTCAAGTGTGAGTGGGGGTGACAGTGAGTGTGATGGTCATAGCTTGTCGATAGAAATACCCACAGATGCCAGGACACTCACATTCGCTTTTGTAGCTATACTAAAATTGTTGACCAATACCTTAGATTTTTTGCACTCACATTTGCCCTCTCACACTCAGAATTGAATGGATTTCCGGACAGCCGTATTCCAAAAATCTTCTGAAGTGTAAGTGGTGCTAAGTGAGTGTAAGGGTCATAGCTTGTCTATGGAAATACCCTAGGATGTAATGACACTTACATTCACTTTTTGCGGTTGTACTAAAATTGTTGACCCTTACCTTAGAATTTTGCACTCACATTTGCTCGCTCACACTCAAAATTAAGTGGATTTCTGGAGTATTCCAAAAAAAAGCCCTCAAGTGTAAGTGGGTCTGAGGTTGAGTGTAAGGCTCAAAGCTCGTCTATGGAAGTACCCTCAGATGCTATGTGCTGCTCAACCGTTATTTATTTACGAAATATTTTCCAGTTTCAACTAAGTGAATGCAGCAATACATAACAAATTAAACATACTATGAATAACTATACGAATAAAGAACAAAGTGCAACAGTAACTTTAAACATTGGTACAAAATGTTGTTATTTCACGCTATTTCCAAAATTTGCAATTCACGCACACAGAACAGCTTAGCAGATCATACGATGGTAGAATAAATAGCTGCTCGCAGCGAGAATACAAGATGCAACATGGCGTGCATTTCGGGGTTATCGAATCGAAAACAAACCTTCAAATGCCGGCATTCAGAAATCAGTCCGTCGTTTTTACTGCAGTAAAAATTATTTTCTTGTTGTCATTGACGCTGTCATGCCGTACGCTTCGTATGTCGTGTTGCGAGGCACGAGACGAAGATATGCGACCGCGTCGTTGCCATGTTATTACGTATAGATAATTCGAAAGCCGCATATTCCGGTAAAGACGAGATGAAGCCATCAGATTTATACCACGCACCATGGCTGTTTACTGTGACGTGCATATCACGTGACTGGGCTAGTCCAATCAGACGGCCAAACAGCCGTTGTTCTCGTTCGGCATTGGCTAACTCATGGTGACGTCACGGCAAACAGCCATTGCGCGTGGTTTAGTATTGAAAAAGTAAAAGCTAGTGAGCGAAAAAATTGACGTGGCTTAAATCAGCCCATACATTCGGTTATGTGGTTGCACTAAAATTGTTGCTTCTTATCTCAGACGTTTGCCCTCACATTTGCCCTCTCACGCTCCCACTTGAGGAGAATTCTGGAAAACGGCTGCAAGAATTGTTTTTTGCAGTCAGTTTAATTGTATTCGAGTTTTTTTTTTATTGTATTTTAGCATGTGTTCTGAACGGTTCAAAACTCGCCAGTGGCGATTTGCTGGACTTGAAGGCGGACGAATCATGTTGGGAACAAATTTAAATTACTTCGAATTATCTATCTATTACAGCTTGATACACTCCATCATTACGTCTAATTTATTGACATGGGGGCTGGCTTATATTACTATTTTGAAGTTGCAAAAGAAGTTGATTCGTATTATGCCATTCGCTAGCCCAAGTGAGCATTCAGCTCCTTTATTTAAAAAGATGGGAGATTTTACCTGTTCAATTTAATTTTGCTTACTTTGTAGCTGTATATTTGCGCAAAAATATCATTACCCAACTGACACCTGATATTTTTTCCGATGCAAGATTTAGACTGCTTTTGCCTAAAGTCAATAACCATTTTGGAAATCAATGTTTGAAATTTATTTGGGCTAAACTGTTTAGCTGGCTACCTTTCAGTTTACGTGTTATCCCCCACAATGCAACTTTTAATAAAAAAAACTGAAGCTCTGATCAGTTGACAGTAACGTTTGGTGCCTTTGATTGCATATTTGCCCTGCCGAATTTTTCTTTTTGAACTTTTAATCCCTGTTTTGTGTTCTTTTTGTAAATTTTTTACCAATTCTGTGAGTTTTTTCACCCACGATTAATCTTATTGATTCTGTTTTATGTGTTTTTTTTATATAGTTTGCTTTTTCTTGTGTGTTTTTCTTGTATTTTGTGTTTTTCCATGTATTGGCACAGCTGACGAGGTTCCCTCATGCTGCCCTTTTTTTTTTTTTTTTTACTGAAAATGGCTCGTCGCAACTGCCGCCAACGCCATCCAGCGACGCGCTACGAAAGCAAATGACAAAGAAACAAGATGCGATGACGCAACCGGAAAGATGAGCCAGAACGCTGTTTCCAATGCAACACGGGTTGTCTGCAATCGCTGCAATCGCTACAGTGTAACTAACGACGCCCTAAACCACCACGTGCCACAGCTGTTTGCCGTGACGCGCGTATCACGTGACTGGGCTAGTCCACTCTGGCGGCCAAAGATCCGTTATTCTCGTTCGTCAGTGGCTAACTAATGATGACATCACGGCAAACAGCCATGGCTCGTGGTATAGTATACATAATAAGATCGTAGAAATCAAGATTACTACTATGTACCAACGGCATCACGCATCTGGTAGGAGTGAAGCAATGGGGAAGCTTTTCAGGACAGCATACTTCTCGAAAGGACCGCCTTTAGCCTTATTTATTTCCACGAACATGAACATGGAAGACTAAAATAGAAGTGATCATCAGAAAGGGGGGAGGGGGAGTATTAGCAGTTGGGTGGGTGATTTAAGTCACAGGATGCGCTGATTGAGTGAGCGAAGCGAACGAAAATCAGCGTTTATTAGCCAGTGCGTGCAAAAATGTTAGAAAACTTAATTCGGTCGAACATGGACACAAACATGAGCTACCATACCTAACCAGTGTTGCAAACGGTGCATTCAACACCGACTTCGGCTATAATGATCTCCATGTGTGAATCCACTGTCAAAAGGGAAGCATACCTGGCGTCGTTGTGTAGGGCAGTCGTCTGTGTTCGAAACATGGAACTGCTAGAATCAGTAAACAGAAGCATAGCTCCTCGGCCCTTTAAGTCGAACCTCCTTTCATCTTGGATTAAAGCGTGCGGGTTGCTAAAGATTAGCGGCTGTGCAACCGCACCTTTATCCTTTAATCGATGGTGGATTTAGATGTAGACTTAATTAGGACGTGCCTCGTTGCACAGGCGATTAAAGCAACCCAATCCTAGTGGTTAATGAATTTTAATGTGAAAGCCATACCGGTCGGTAAACGGACACTCAGCAGCACCTGTTGACAAGAATAGAACAATAAGCCATAACAAAAGCAGGGATTACAATAACAACACACTCGCCTTTCATTGCAATACACTTTCAAGGAGAACAACGTTACATGCGGGTCTTTGAGGTCGACACTGATGCTGGACAAACGTTTTCGATCCGACACTAATGGTGTGTATCAACAGTTGTGCCCACTGTGGGGAGCCATTCCTTCTTTCCTTAAAGAATTACATATATTTTTTATTCAATCAAATATACTCTGAAATTCTTTTAAAGAAATCTGCAATCATTTTCAGATATCTGTAATTATTGTAAAGATATCTCAAATCCAATTACACATATTTTAAATGCAGTGAATTAAAGATATCTCTTATATATATATTTAAGAGAAATACAGATAGCTTTGAATGAGTTCCAGATATCGCTAATTCAACAACAGACAACTCTAAATACGGCGATTTAGAAACATCTGTAATTGAATTAAATATATCTAACATATATTTCGGAGATAATATATATACGGCGCATTCAATAAATATAAATTTTGGATTCAATTACAGATATTTTTAAATACAGCGAAGTACAGGTATCTGTAATTGCATTAAATACATCTCCAATTGAATTACAGATATCTGTAATACATTTGAAAATATCTATAAATGAATTACAGATATCTCTAATTCATTTGCAGACATCTGTAATTGAATTACAGACATTCCTAATTAAATTGCAGATATCTCCAAACGTTTTTTGATATCCTTAAAGAATTGCAGATTTCTTTAACTGAATTGAAGATATCTGTAATTCTAGTATAATAAAATAACGATTGCCTTGCCATAGTCTGCTATTTGCTTGGAAACAGTGTAAACAAATTATTCAAAGTACACACATGATAGGTCAGCCTCGTTGCTTTTGAAGTGTCCACCAGAAATGAATGCACGAAACAGCAAATCTTTATGCTGAAAGGTTTCAGAATTATTTTACTTCTCCTCTTCATTCGGGAAGAGAAATGTTTACCCTCCCGAAATGTGCTCTTGCCGATGTTTATTGTGGTAATCATGGCAAAAAAACTCCTACGTTCATCCTGGCAAAATTGTCCCAATTGTTCCCCTTCGTCCCGAGATGACCTTAGCAGCTGAAAAGGACGTTAATTCGTATATATATTTTTTAAAGGGACATAAATCCTTCCGGTAAGTCGTGTGACCCGTTGAGAACAGCGCTTGCAACATTTGCACAGGTTTGATTAATGTCGCAAAATCATCTCGCACGCAAGAAAAAGTATGAAAATGACTGAGTTGGTAATGGTAACAATTACATACGTTTGACCCAATGTCGCAAGACTTAGCCATACAGGAAAGCCAACCAACAGGGATGCATGTATCTTTAAGGTTTTCATTTCGTGACACTAAAACAAATTCAACAGCGCCAGGTCTCTAACGAACATATCTTTCTTGTGCATGGCCGTGGCTAGGAATTTTCACGGAGAGGTGGGGTGGGCAAACTGGCAATTTACGCCCCTCCCCCGAAAAAAAGATAACCAAACCAAATTTGTTACCATTACCACGCAATAAAGACGTACTAAACCAAAAAAAGGCTTATTGAAATATTTGAAAAATACTGAAATTGAAATAAGTTTTTGAATAAATACGAAAATTACGCCCCTCTTCTGGCTTTCTTGAGGGGGCACTTCCCCGTACCCCTCCACCCTCCCCGCTAGCCACGGCCCTGACTTTGATTAATGCACGCAGCTGTATTTATAAATCTGACGAATCATTTGTAATAGTTTGATAACCAGACAACTGTTGCCGTTTCACGATAAAAAAAAGCATTTAAAAATTAGGAGAAAGAAAGAGAAGGATTGAAATGACACATCGCTGGCCAGGGCACTATCATTAGTTTTTCCCTACCTATAGCGCAGTGACACGACGTAGTATTATTGTATATAACTCTATGCTGGAGCCAGTTACTGGGTTAGCTGCAAGGTGCACTGGTGGGGGGAAAGAAGAGCGTCTTACTGAAGCCAATGCATATATTAGACTGGATTTCTTAGGCCTAAAACGCGCGATTTTTGTCGATTTGTTGGCAGTTGCTGACATTTTTAAGCAAGTGGAATCTTTATTTTCCAATTACAACCTAAGCAGCATAAGGGATTGGAGAAAACAACGGTTTTTTAAGCCTACGAAATCCACTCTCAAAGCACTGGCTTGACTAGAAGTGCCGTTGTTTAACCCACCATTTCAATCTAGTGCCCCTTGCAGGTATCTCTCTTGTAGCCAATATGATGTCACTTGGCGCTGTTCTATACAACAAAAGATCACTCACAAAGGCATTCTAAATAAACACCTGCTTCCGCCCCTCAGGACAAGAAGGCCCACTGAGGTAGACGGAGTGAATGTTTATTCAGGCGTATTTACTAACGGGGGAATAGCGAGCGTGTGTGGGCTTGAGTGTATGGCGGCCCCACAGTGGGCCTTCTGGAGCTGCGATAGCAATAGAGAGCACAGGTCAGTAGTAAGTTTATTCATCCAAAACAAATTATAAAATTATACCACACCCCGTGGCTGTTTGCTGTGACGTGTATATCACGTGACTGGGCTAGTCCAATCAGACGGCCAAACGGTCGTTGTTCTCGTTCGTCATTGGCTAACTCATGGTGACGTCACGGCAAACACCCAATGCGCATGGTTTAAGCACAAAACCAAACACTCATCCCACAAGAGCTCATGCTCGCGTGCGGTATTGTGTGCAGCAGACAAAGAAAAACAACTGAAGTGGCACTTTTGTAAACAGAATAAAAGGTTAGGCGCCATAAATAAAACAACATCGAAATTAAAAAAAAAAAATACGTCGATATAAATATATTCATACACAACAAATGTATGAAAAGGGAGGTAAAAGCAACATATAAACACTGAAAGGAGGGAAATATGCAAATCTATTCTCAAAGAAAATTAGAGGAAAGCAATAGCAAACAAAATTTAGTCAAATACTTAACAATAAGTCGCAGAGCCAAATAAAAAAGACACATACAAGCTGCAAAACCTCAACGTTTGTAAGAAAGGTAACGCTTTACATTCAGCTCATGATGCTAAACATGCTTTCTAAACTATTATTATCCAGGTTAATCAGTCATCGGAACAGATGTTTCTGAAAAGTGTGCTGATTAATAGTTTTTTTTTATTTTTATGTTGATAGGCAAGTTGTCGTGAAGTTTGTTGCCAAGGTCTAACTTAGATTTGTGTAGCCGTTCTTTTGAAACGTTTGGTTGTGTGTCGTTATGATTAGTGCGGCATTGAAAAATGCCAACAAGTTTCCCTGAAAATATTTATTTCTCATTAGTTTATTTCATTGAGTAGTACGGTACCACTCCCTGCTGTCGGGATATTAATCCTTAGAATTATTTGTCGGAAACAATTTTGCACGAGGGGATATCAATAATTAACTGGTCAAAATACACTGGTTACTTGCAAACATGGATTACTAAATATTACCACGAATTACCAGTGGATAAACACCAGTTTACATGTTATTCTAGATTTCCAAGCTAAGATTGTGTGGTTTCGGAATACTGGATTACTACAAGGATGAATTGCGTTTACTGGATTACTAAAAGGAGTACTTCCGATGACCGGATTACCAGAAGAAATACTTTGGATTACTTGATTACTGCATGGATTACTTTGGATCACTGTATTATTACGTGGAATATTAATGGATTACTTCGGGTTACCACTGATATCTGAGTTTCATGAATGGTAATACTGGTAATACTAATGATTACCGAAGATTACAACGGAATACCACCGAATTTACTAGAGTTACACGATGATTTCTAAGGATGATTGCTGGTGGATTACCAAGCATTTGTGCAGGTAGGCCTACCGGATTACCAAAGTTGCTACAACTCTATTGTTGCTTCACATTTGCCTCAATAAAGAAAGTTGGACTTGTTGCGAAAAGTTTGCACTTGTTGTAGTTGCCTTGCCAAATCAATAATACTCTCTCTATCTTTGTCCATCTTACAAGCATCCCAACTTCGTACTTTTATCCCGTTGCGCTACGGAGTCATGATAAATTTCGAAGATCATTCGTTTCTGCTCGATACAATTAAGTTTTCTCTTTGTTGCGACATCAGTTTCGATTTAGGACAGAAATCGAAACTACGAGCCTCGAACCCTAATTGGATCAGGAAACCAACGACGATAAATTTGAGAGGCCCTTTTCTTCTCAAGACAGGAGAAGTAACCTTGAGGGACCATTAAATATTGACTGTTATCGAATCAAAGGAGCCCGAAGAGAAACTTTATCTCCCCCATTCCTGCACCCCCACTTCCCCCAACCCCCACCAGATATCCTTCAACTTCTGTCTCTCTTTCACTTGCCTAATTCAATCAGTGTCAAAACGACAGCAATACACTGCAACAGTCAGGAGTCAGCTAGTTTGATAACTGCTGGGGAGTTCTTAAGGTTTTTTTTTTATGTTTCACGTGCTTTATTACCATGCAAAATTATGGAACCGATAATAGGACATGTAATGATGGAGCCCATAAATAAACAAAACCGCATCACGACCGATCAGTTCGGGTTTATATACCTGGACGCTTTGATGTGAACTAACTGCACTGGATAACTGGAGTGACGCTTTAGACAAGGCATCGCTTATGATACTACTAGCAGTTGTACCCGGCTTCCCCGGGTTTTGTTTCGCCCGTGGTTGTTTTCCAGTTTTAGGTCGGTGTAGCCTAAACGTTGAACACGACAGGAAATTTCGCTTGTTGGAATACGCCTTTTTCCTCCCATCTTCGACTTGCCCCTCTCCCCTCCTTCTTTCCTCCTATCCTACCCAAAACGGTTACCTTGTAGGCACAGTTAATACGTAATCAAATGCTTAATGGTAACAGACGCATTACCCCCCCCCCCCCCCCTTTTTTTTTTTTAAGGGGGGGGGAAAAACCAAAATGTTGGGGTTGGTTTTTTGGGGGGGGGGGGGGGTCGTTGTATTCGTTTCTGCTATGAGACAATGGTTTATAATATAAGCTATTGTTCGACGTCCAAAAAAACATTCGAATCGATGGTACATGTAAACTGCTTTTTAACCTTAACAGTTTAGTTTTTGTGGTGCAATCTTGAGAGATGCCACTGGGGGTCGTTAGTTTTTCACATTTTTCACTTCAGGCGTTTGCGTATATTTAACACTTTTTCGCACATTTTCACATTTTTCACATATTTATTTCACACAAGTCTTTGGATAAGCCTATTTACAAAGCACGACAATGCATTCACATCGCGACGAATTCGGGAGCGTTGCATTTTGGGTATCTCCTCGAACAAAAGAACAGCAACGTTCCCGCAGTGCAAGTAACACCGCCATCTGCCGACAATTTACAAATAATCTGGCTCACTGGCCAACGCAGGTAAATGAACCCCTCAAGCTGAATTTTATGTTCGTTCAACCGTAGCGGAGCTAAATTTATTTATGGCTTGTTGCACGATGCAATTTTATTTTGTGTCCAACAAATGCAAAATTTCATATTTGTTCACACTTTTACTGGAGTGCTCAAAGGTTCACAATTTTTCACTCGGCGACACCAGAGACTCCTGGATTGGATGAAATAATTTAGAACAACAAGTAGTGATTGGTCTCTGGCGAAATCAGACAAAATTAAAGTAAAAAGCGCTGTAACCCAGGGATCTGTGCTTGGCCCCCTTTTGTTCATCTTTTTTTTTTTTTAAATAATTTAGCAGCGTGACCTGGATAAAGCCAACCAGGAATAAAAATGCATATGATTTAAAGATACATTCTGCAACGATTAACAGCTGTGAAGTCAATTTACTTCAATCTGAAATCAATTATGTTGTCGCCTGGGCCGCTACTTGGCAAATGGCGGTTTTTGTTGGATGATAAAAACATAGCAAAAAAAGTTTTTTTTTACACAAACTTGATGTGAAAAAACTGCCACCCCCCCGAGTTATTTCCACATTTTCTTTTGATGCTCCCATCCTCCACCACAGGTTAGACAAAAGGCGAACTACCATAGTGTGACTCGAATTGATCCATGCCATGATTTGCATTCGCATGGGAAAACCTATTGTTAGGGTCTGCCTCTCTCTCTCTCTCTCCAATCAGTTACAGGCTTTCTTTGGAAATATGGTTTCCCTTTCTCCAGACTGTTCTCAATTGTCCTTCACCTTCTCAATACAATCTCCTCCAATATCTCTTGCTTCACTTGACGAAACGAACGCAGGGCAAGGCAATTTGACCCTTGCACCCCGCATCCCCGCAAGTGCTATCATCTCCACACACCATACAACTGGCCCTCAACGCGCCAGCCAATCAGGAGCAAAAGAAGAGTCGGCAGAAAAGAGGATCTCTCTTTTGTCCTCCAGAGGAACAGAGGGCCACTTACAGCTCAAGATGCACCCAACAAGTGAAATTGAACAAAAGGCTGCAAACTTCGAAAAAGATGCGAAACCGTAGTCGGATCCGTCTTTGGAAAGGTCAAGGCGAAACAGGTTGATTCAGAAAGGAAACACTTACACGAAGTTCTTTTGTTATGTAGACTTACTATAAGTCAAAGTTGGCGAGAGCAGAGTACAAGCTTCCAAAATCTCCCACTAGAACTAAATATGATAACTTATTACCCGGTTTTTGCCTCTCAGTCCTCTTTTAACAATGTAACGACGCAGGAGTGCAACAATGAAACAAGAACGCACAGAGCAATATATCCGCCATTACAGTGCTGAGAGCCGATCTCTTGCATCAAAATGGCGGATTGGCTCTCAGCACCAAAATGGCAGATACATTCATGATTATGATAGACCGACAATACATAATTTTTTTAAAACGTTAAGAATTTTTCATTTAAGTGTCAGCAACCACAGCAAATTAACAAATTCGTAAATTAGACACTGGCAATTGGAATGGCATTAATGGCACAAACCAAAATAAAAAAAATAATAAAAAGTATCAAGCAAGTATTTTTTATTTAAATGTCATGAACCACAGTGAATTCACGAGTGCATTATGCGTTTGACTTTAAAAAATGCCAGTTTGCTAATTAAATCGTTTTATACGCTACTTAAAATTGAAAATAACGCTGGAACCTTCATTAAAATTAATCGTTCCATCAGAAAACATATCTCTTAACTGTTCTTTATTACTACCATCGTCTTCTTTAGCAGCTGCTTCACCTGATAAGCCAATATTGTCCGTATTATCTTCATCATGGTTACTCGATAAGTCAATAGATCCTCAAACTCCATAACTTGTTTTGCCGTAACAAAAAAGGAACAAGAAATAACTGCCCGCAATAATCACCGAGCGCAAGCACACACATTCACCGAGCGCGACCAAACGCAGCCAACACTATTGGTCGGACTGAGAGGCAAAACCCGGGTAATAAATAGAATATCACCCGCTTTCCTCGTGCTGAGATCCAAACAATGTCTCGACCCTGCGCGTCTCGATATTGTAAGCTCTCAGCACTCAGAAAACGGTGATTATAAACCAGTCTCATAGCAGAAATGAAGCAACTACGACCCCCGGAAGGAGAACCCCTACAATGAAAACGAGCGAGTGTGTCAATTCTTTGGCTAGAAGTTGAAACTGGTACGTTGTTGCCTCGACTAACAATTTGCTCTGCGTGGTCATCGCTGAGGCGTGTTTTAAATGACGTCATGCACGAAGGATAGTTATTTTTCACACGGTACGGATTGCGCAAGCCAAAGTGATAAATTGAGAGTGAGGAGGAGGGCCTGAATGGGAAATGCCCCTGTGTGGGCCAGTGCCGCGTCTTTGACCAATAAGCATATGATTACCCATTAACTGAACAACAACATCCCAAACAACAACCAAGCTCAGTCAACGTTCTGGCAACAGTGATAAATGACGTCACAAGCCAAAGCGATAAACAGGGAGTGGGTCTAGGAGTTGGAGGTTCCTTAACGAGGAATGCCCATGTGTTGCGAGACATTGGGAGGGGTAGGGTGGGAAAGCGCGTCGGTTACCACTAAGCATATGATTACGCATTAACAGAACCTAAAATGTATTTTATGGGTCGTTTGGGATGGAGACCATAGGAATTTCATTTGCACAAATCTCGCAAAAGGAGTAAGGGCAGTATATAATTCAACTACCCATCCAAATTCAATTAAGTGTAGCAAAGGGGAGGAAACAGCGTCTGTGTGGGCAACAGGATAGGAAGGGAGGAAAGGGGAGAAGGGAGGGTGAGGGCAGGGAGATGGCGGGATGAAAGGGGTGGGAGAAGATGGGAGGAAAAGGGAAACTTACAGGAAGAAAAATACCCAGTCGCAGTTAATGTTCATGCAACACCGACCAAAAACTGGAAAACAATTACGGCCCAAACCAAACCTCCCTGATAACTTGGTTAACCTGGTTAACTTGATAACCTGGTTAAGTGTGTAAAAAAAAAAGCTGTTGAATAAATCACTTGGGAACCAGAACTGTCTCTCATGCCTTTACTCATTTGGTTACGATGCAATTCTTTAGGCCTTATCAATTCTTTAGGCCATAACATTTTATTTAGGCCTTTGTGTTTTAATTTCTGAGGCCTTATGTGTTTTAGGCCCTTTTGTCTTAAGGCCTTGAATTTCAGGCCTATACTTCCTAATCAAGTTGAGTCCCTGCTATGATTTTCAACTGGCTGGTAACTATGTCTGCTGACAATCCAGAAACTTACGTTAGCTTCGACTTACCTGACATTTCTTCGCATGTAAACCATGCGCAATGGCTGTTTGCTGTGACGTCACCATGAGTTAGCCAATGACGAAAGAGAACAACGGCTGTTTGGCCTTCTGATTGGACTAGCCCTGTCACGTGATGTGCACGTCACAGCAAACAGCCATGGCGCGTGGTGTAGAAAACCCTCGTCCAAAAACCAGGTGATTAATTCTACAATTGGAAGTCCTGGTTGCTAAAGCACTAGGGACTGTCGGCCGAGACTGCCAGGTTAACATAGCGTTAAATGGGGTTAAGCCATGACACTACTATTAAACTCTTCTTCTAAAGCTTCCCTTGGTCTATTCTAGGTTTTTTCCCCCATGCACTTATTTCGACAATTGTGCTACCGCTTGCGTGCATCTTGTCCCATCGCTTGTTGGTTTTTCAAAAGGGTGGTAGGCTTAGTTTTTTGACGCGCTCCCAGCCGTAGCCATGGCATCGTAAGAAGAGAGGGTCAATTTTGCTAGGTAGATCCTATCGGATATTCCCAGGTTCTTTTACATGCCACAATTGACATGATTATGAGACATCACGGGGCCTTTTTCTTCCTGAAAACGCTAGGGGTGGCTGAGGCCAGACTCGAACCCGAGAACTCTGGCACATGACTGGTCATGCAAACCATCAAGCCTCTCACATTGCCCGACAGGGTGGAAGGCTGTGCAGCATATTTGTTCTCTACGTTACCGTTACAAGAAAAAGGCTGAACATATGTTGCAATGCTATCATAATGCCATTGTTTGGAATGCATTGAACTTTGTAGCTACAGTTTTTATCCTTATTTGTGTTCAACGAAATTATGTTGAGTGTTATATTGTGGTGTACATACCATAATAGCAAAAAATATGACAAATTTTGCAACGGTACACCGAAGTTTGATCTCGTGACATTGCGGAATATCGTTGTTTGATTCTAATCTGACAAGAGATTTAACGGATCAGCTGTGACATTCATACCGATTCTTAACGCGTTCTGTCGTTTTCCTGCCTGCATCTTTCTTTAACATCTGGCAACCATCTTTCGGGCTGTGTCATGAAATTTGGCACGTCACATACACTATGTAAGTAGGCCGCTACCACGTCAAACGTCGCACACCTCTTACTAAAAATGAAAATGTAACTAAATACGAAACCAGGTCGGCGTTATGTGTCTCCACCGTTTGTCGCTTTGATGCTAACCACAACTGACAAATAATCTCTTGCACTAAGTTGTTTGTTGAAAGTTCGGAAAATCCTCAGGCTTGCCAAGATCGATTCTGGATCAAGAACAAGTTGGCGGGTAAACAAGGAGATGGTCGAGGAGAATGGGGGATAATGGGTGGTTAGGGTAGAGAGGAATTGAAAAATAAAAAAAACACGGCTGCTTAAAATAAATAGGGTCGATTGACTGCAATTAGTTGAAAGGTCTTCCTTTTGTGACAAGAAGGAAAGGACAGTCAAGACTGAGCTACCTGAGGGAACAACTCACTTGCGATTTAGGAAGGCGAAAGCAGAAGTGCTGGAAGGAGGGACTCAACTGCCAATAACGATTCGGTCACGCTCCTTGGCTTGTCATTGGAAGAAGAGTACAAAGAAAATAAGAGGAAAGGGAAAGAAAAGAAAATAAAAGAGAAAAGCGACAGGGAAAATCCTGTTGTCTTGTGTGTAAGGTGTGCTGCATATGGTGTGCCCCTCAGCCGCATTATTTTGTCATTTTCAGCCGGTTTAACGGAAATTTCGGCTAAATTGTGGCTAGCGACACGTTTTATTGCCACCCCCGGCCAACTATAAATTCGGTTGGCTGACGGCTAATTTTTGGCTAAATTGATCGAAATGAAGCAAAGATATCAGTAAAGAAACTTACTGCACGAGAAAATGACGAAATGGAAGGAGGGGAGGGGGGGGGGGATAAGGCCTAATGGATTTCTAGTTGAATGACAAATGAAAGATTCGCGAAGAACCCTCAAATTCAAAATCAGAGCCACGTCACCACTCATTTTTAAGTAACACTTCCACAGCGATGTGTCCTGACTATTATTACTCGAACCCTAAAAACGATCCGTTATGAACCCAAAGTAATCATGTATGCTAATGACCCCACAAATACACGGTGCGCGTAACTTGCTGGCAAGAGAATACGGTTTTAAAAACTGAAAGAAAGGGCAGTCGAGAGCTGCTTACCATTAGAGACAAGTTACAACTAACTTCATGACTGTTTCGTTTCATTTTGATACGTTAAAACTTCAAAACTTGTGGTTCTAGCCGTATTTATTTCGACAGCTAGGCCAGGCGTCGGCCAAAAAGTATTCGGCGGCTATTCGGCTGACTCAGAAAAATGTGGTGCGGCGGCTGAGGGATATGGTATAGGGAGGCACCGGAAGTCGTTATCAATAACCTTTAGCGCACAGGCTAACACAGTACCATTCACTGTATCCCACAGTGGAATCATCCATGCTAAACCTGGTGGTAAGGACGATGTGGTGTTCGGCTCATGAGGACAAATGGTGTCGACACACACAAAGTTTTGACTTTCTCATATCACCCACGCACAAGTCTGATCCACGCTGCCACCATTAGCTGTTGCACATTCATCACACTGAGTGGAACAATGCTCACAAAGGTCGTGAAAACAGCAAAACGTACACTGCATGTAAACAACAATTACTCGTTCTCGAACGCTCGGCTCAGGGCATCAGTAACGGTATTCTCACTGTCCTTCTTGTGCAATATGTCAAAGATGTATCCCTGAAGGCTTAGATTCCAACGAAAAAGTCTTGTGCTCCTCTCCTTCTGGGTTTGTAACCATTCCAACGGATTGTGGGCAGCATACCCAACAAAATGCCAACCACACAAACAGTGTCAAAAGTTTGTGTGTACTCCACATATTGCATAAGCATTCTTTCTCAGTTGTGCCGTAATTCTTCTCTGCTGTTGTGAGCTTGCGGAAGAGAAAAAAATACAGGGTGGCCTTTCCGATCGCAGCACTGTGACAAAACACCTTCTCATGCCTACGTCTGACAATTCGATGGTTAAGTAGTAGCCTTTTGTATCCTCTGGTGCTCTGACATCAGGGTTGTCCATCATACGTATTTTAAGTCACGTATGCTTTCTCGCACTGATCAGTCCTCTTTACACTCTTGGGATATTTTAAAAGCTTTGTCTGTCAGTGGAGCTGCAATCAACGTGTAGTTGCCGATGTTTGGGTCCTATACGAGACCGAAAATTGCTTGATCTGCGTCTTTGTTGTTGGGCTTTTTAGTTCAGTGACTGCTTCGATTTTTATGTTGTTGGGACCACTTTCCTCTACCAACTTGGTGGCCTAGGTACTTCACCAGATGTATATCCCGTTGACTTTGTATTAATAAGGGTGAGGCCAAATTCCGTTAACACACAAAAAGACATGCTGAAAACCAGTCTGAGTTCAGCAAGCTGAATAGCAGAAACTACTGAACTCCATTCAACTGAATGTTATAGGCACCCAGATTTAGGCCTATTACTGGCAGTTGATCACTTAAATCAAGCTGTTCTCACCCACAGAGGTCTCTAGACAGACTGTTTCGCCCTTGTTTGGGCTCATCAGTAGAGTGTATTCTCTACTGACGAGCACAAACAAGGACAAAACAGTCTGTCTAAAGATCTCTATGAGTGAGAGGCAGCTTGATTTTAAGTGACAGAAAAAGAATTTGTAAATTGATTGTAGTATCCCACATTGAATTTCTATTGCTTGATTTTGTTCGTAAAGCTGCGTCATCATGGAAGGCTCCTGCCTAAAATTTCTCGCGTTTGGATGGTTCACGTTTAATGGATTAGGCAAATCTCGTGAGATCTCATGCCAAAGCACTTCACCACTCACACTGTTTGTTTACAAACTCCCGTTATGCTCATTCATGATGCATCAACAGTTAGAACGCACGTTTGCAACAGTCTTACTGCAAAGTCGAATCCGAATTACACCCTCGGTTTACTCTGTCAACATCAAAATATCAAACAAGCAAAAGACGATAATTAACAGCAATTAGAAGGTAGATGCTTAATCCAACCGTTTAGGAGTGAAAGAGAATTACAGCAGATAAATCGAATTAAAGGGGACCTTCTCTTGTAAAGCTGAAATACAAAAAAGGGTGAATTGGGCCTACGTACGCGACAACGAGTTGGTGTGGGTTGGGGAAGAAGGCTAAATACCACAGGCAGATAGAAGAAAATTGATCACATTGTAAGCCATCTGTTAATACAAATTTCTAAAACGGAGAAATAAATATGGTACTAGAAGTTTACAGATTTCATACTACTAAATTTCTCGTGCCAGTGCAAGCTGGCCACTTGTTCCTGAATTTTTTTTACCAGCAGATTAGCAGTCCTCGCGTATAATCAATTTGCAAGTACAATAGACCTTTCTGCATCATCTCTACACAATCCCTTTGTTGTGGTGTAAGGACTAAACAACTCACCCCTCCTGCTAGATGGTGTTTGTGCTGCATAAATATCATGGCATTTTAACATAGATCTCAAGGAAAGTATTTTCGGATAGCAGTGAATACGTTAATTTTAAAGATAACTTATTTCTCCTAAATTACTTCTCCTAAAATAATCACTTTTAGATCTATGCTAAATATTGTGATATTTGGGCTGCGTAAATATCACGATATTTAGCATAGATCTCAAGGAAAATATTTCCGGAAAGAAGTGGATACTGAGAATAAATTATTTTACTGCAGCATCAATTGGTGTCAGGAGGACGAGAACCTAACTGCAAAAAACTGTAAAAGATTGCAGAAGATTGTAAAATTCCTTCTGAGGTTTTTTACAGCATCGGTGGTCATTTCTTGATTATTCCCTACAATCAGGCAGAAGACATTTCCAGGTTTGATGTGGTCATGGGGCCTAGTCTCGAGTTGCGCTTTTCAAATCGCATGCGGTTTTACCAAAAACAGCGCCAAAATCATGGCCCGCCCATTCTATCGCACGTGCCTTTCGATAAAACCGCATACGATTTGAAAACGATCAAGTCGAGACTAGGGCCCCAGGTACAGATTCGAAGGTTGCGGTGACGACCAAACCATGGTGAAAAGGTGTCGTATTTTCAATTACCACTCCTCCTGTAATGGCGGGAAAAGTAACAAAAGGCTTGGTGTGGTGTCGCACGTCATAAATACTCCTATTCTGCCGGGCAAAACCATTCTTGCAAATAACGAAGAAAAAGACATAAAGAAAAAGAAGAGAAATAGAGACAATAAAACTACTATCGTTACTTTCACCTTTCGCCGAGACAAAAGACGAACTCGGCCGGGGAGGTGGAAAGCACGAAAGAACGAACGAAAGACGGAAATAACGAATGGAAAGTTGGAAGCTTAATTGTCATTGGTCCTTCCCTTCCCTGACAGCAAAGTTTGAACTCTTTTATAGCCAATAAAACACGGGCATGTGTTGTAACGTACGCGCAATTTTGTCATGTGGGCGGGGGTGATTAACGAACGGTGCAAGACGACACCGGAAGTGAAAGCACCCGAGGCTGGAAGCTGGGTGGAGAGGCAGATAAACATAAAATTTACGCTTCGTCTTACACGTCGGATCTCGCCCACCCAAAGACTACGAATTAAAAGGCGGTGTCCGTGAATGGTCTTGAACCAACATCTGTTTCTTAGTTGAAAGACCTAGCTGAGAGCCTAAGCTAACATCATCAACGACCTCCTTAACGATAAAAGAAACCTATCCATTAGCCAGGACGGGGGTATAGTTTAAGCACCCCATTCTAATTCAACTGTCAGCATTAGTTAGAATCTTGGAGCACTAGTTAACATCCCGAAAATCCACAATCGTCTAACTCAAGGTTATCAGCAAAGCCAATGGAACGTTGTGTATTGCATATAGTAGGTGCTGCAGCTTATTAGGGGAAATTTCTGCCAAATTTATCCATATGACGTTAGTGATCGCTACCTAGGGAGCATTGCGGACGCCATTAGGGTGGCCGCACACCAAATTAGACGTTCATCAGTCGCACGACAAAACATTTAGTCGTAATCTGTCTCAGCATGCTGTAGACGTCTCCACAACCATAGCAATGAGTTGGGCACCACACACAAGAGGAGACACTGTCGCAAGACGTATTTAGGCGTCTCATTACAACAAAACGAAGATCCTTCTAATTATGTCTGCTGGGGTCTCTCCACCAGATGCGACATTTTGTCTCGCAACGTTTCGTCGCAATACATTTGTCTTTCGATTGCGCGCACCAAATTAGACAAAACGTCGTTGCAAGACGAAACGTCGCGAGACATCGCATCTGGTGGAGAGACCACGTCACACGAAACTAGAAGGAGCCTCGCTTTGTTGTCGCATCCGGTGTGTCGCGCTCAGCTCATTCCTGTGGTTTTGGGGACGTCTGCAGCACGGTGAGACAGGTTTCGACAAAAGGTCCTGTCGTGCGACGTTTTGTCGACTTTGGTGTCGACTTTAAAAGGTGCTAAGAGTGACCGCACACCAAATTAGACAAATGTATCACGACGAAACGTTGCGCAACAAAACGTCGCATCTGGTGGAGAGACTAGAAGGAGCTTCCGTTCGTTGTCTTGAGACGCCTAAATAAACGTCTCGCGACAGTGTCTCATCCGGTGTGTGGCGCTCGACTCATTGCAATGGTTCTGGAGACGTCTGCAGCACGTTAAGAAAGGTTTTATCTTGTCTGATCAAATGCGCGTACCGAATATAAAATTTATCGAATACCGAATGCGCAACAGAATACTTAGCCTGCCGAATAACGAATATACAAATGAGTACTCAACTTGCAGAAAACTGAATATACAACCGTATAGTTAAACTGCCGAATGCCGAATTATTCCACCCGGTGACCGAATAATGGCTGAATACCGAATTATTCGGCTGAATACTTGACCGAATGCTCTGCCGCATTGAGTACAAAAAAGGGCAAAAAGTACAAAAAGTATAAAGTATAAAGTACACAAAGTCCAAAAAGTACTTCTCCGGATCATGGTAAAAAATTTGATCCAATTCGATTCAATAGGTTTGGCGTGATATTATTACAAATAAACCCCCAATGAGTCACTGCAGAAGGAGTCCCCACCAATTAAAACACCACCACTTTAATTTTAATAAAATCTAGCTCTAAACTTTCCACGGTAAATAACCGGAAATCAAGAGAAAACAAAGAGACATACGGCATCTTCACAAACTCTAATATCTAAAGGCCTCAGAAACCGGCCAATTCAAGGAGTTATTGTGAAAACTTAAAAGTGAACGTCAACCAATGAGCGTTGTTTGTTTTAAATACATGTTTACTTTCTTGCGCGCAATAGACTTAAAGTAAGCCGTGTTTGTGACGGAAGGGTGAAGGGAGGACGTGGCTGGAATTATCATACTTAATAATATACGTATTATGCCGCTTCAGCGAACACGAACACACCGTGTTGCCTCACTAAACACTTTTGCCACAAATATTGCGTTGTTATCGTTATTAAACGCCAAAGTTTTATTTCCCAATTTAAAATGCAAATTTCGTGGAGCAAAAATGGCCGCCTAATTTTAGCGAAGTTGCTCGTAGGCAAAATTGGGGAACGATACGTGTATATAAATCAAGGAGTCGAGAAAAGAAAATGAAGTGTTATATTAGTGTAGGCAAAGAGACCAAGGGACAAGTCGGGGTGGGGGGGGGGGGGAGGAGGGGTAAGAAGAGATCTATAGAACGAAAACATGGTGCTTTACTTAGCTAAATTGAAACATTAATATTCATACACGAACTGCGCGAGGATCTATGATTTTGGGGGAAATTTACGACAAACTGCATTAGCATAATTTTAATGAAGTTTCTGGGCTATAAAATAGAAATTAAAGCGAATTTCGTTGCTGATGCTAGGCAATCCGGAAGTTGACTAAAGGTTTTAATGCGGGATAGATGTAATCAAACCGGAAGTTAAGCGCAGGAATGCTGACGACAATCAGCCAGCACCCACGGACATCCTACTGTTGGGTTGGTCCACTCAATGCAACACTCAGGGCTGCAACAGAGCTGTTTCTGGTCGAAGCGTGTACACGGGCGAGATTACCCAAGATTCAGTTGGTGTCGCCGTTGCCGCCTAACCAAAAGAAAGCCATTATGGCTAAGCCGACGCTGCTCTTTCGAAGCAGACGACGCTTGCTTTTTGGAAGCTAACAAAGGGATTTGTTTCAACTAGCAGTTTTTTTTTTTATTATTGAACATTAGAATACACATTCTTAAAACAAAACGACAAATTTTAAAGATATGAGAGTTGGTGTCGACGGGAGGAACGGAGGGGGACTACCCATCTACATTCAACTACGTGTTGCAAAAGGGGGAAGTGAAGAGGAGGGACGGGTAGGAGGAAGGGGAGGGAGGGAAGAGGGTAGGGAGAAGATGGGAAGAACGGGAGTATTAGAGGAGACAAATTACCCGTCTCAATGAACGTCCAGGCAACGCCTAGAGAAAAATGGGAAACAACCACGAGCGAAACAAAACCACGAATCGGAAACGACAGAAAATTACCTGTCAAACGAAGCCCTGGAAGAACACCGCGAAACAAAACACCCGTGTGAAGCCGGATACGACTGCTAGTCCTATATATACGTCTTGTTCAAACCATAAATGCGAAATAAATAGTCTGTTTCTGCAATCTTACGCATAAACAGACTACCAGACGGACTTAACAATGGTTTTTTTTGTTTTGTGCTTTGCTCAGTGGATGTGTCTGTTATCAGTCCGAGGAACGTGTAACTTAGTAATTAATTTCAGCGGAAGACCTAAGCTTGGCAACCTTCAACTAAACAAAACATTGTAAATTATATTTTTGTGGTGACTAACCATTATTTGTGCTCACTCTTGCCTTGCGCTGTTATGACGTAATTAACTGGACTAATTATGTTATGACAGCTGATGTTGCAGTAAAGAAAAAACAAATGGAGACGGGATTTAATTGTAGGAAATGATAGCAATATTTCTCGCGGCAAGGCCGTCAAAGTTCTTTCGTTTTTATCTTCTTGTCAAGGACGCAAACTAATCAATTATTATTTAAAAATCATTACGAGCGCAGATTAAAGAAAAAGGAATACTGGACGGAGGAAGTACACGTAATTCGTTAGCAAGTTTCTATTTTAGGAATCAGACAGTCGGCCTATGCGAATGGCCTTGCAGCGTCACATTTCATCCACGAAAAGAAAAAAAAAAAGACTCCACTATCAACCAACTGGGCCTGCAAGATACAGACAGGGTCGGTTTACAAGTCGGACTCACTAACCACAGCTCCAGCAGTGCCAACCTACTGACGGTATTGCCTTAAAGTTACGAAGCTGTTCAACCGTGGCATGTTTCAGTGACGTAAACATGTTTTTTTTCATTATTCTTGGAATTATTCGGAGCCGGTCATGAATTAAGTTTACGGACACATTTCCCGGAACACGTTTCCGGTACTCTTCCCGACGACTTGTCAGATTGATCGACCACTCATGCCTGCCTCCTGCTTGCATGCAGGTAGAATGGGAGAGCAAATTTACAATGCGGGCGCGAGGAGGGAAGAAATGATTGTTCGGCCCGACGACTTGTCAGATTGAACCTTTATTCAGTTGATCGACCACTCATGCCTGCCTCCTGTTTCCATGCAGGTAGAGTGGAAGAGTGCATTTTCAATGCGGGCGCGAGGAGGGGAGAAGTGGTTTTCCTTTTATCCTTCCCTTTTCCCTGTAGCCTTCCTTTTAGCCGGCCTCCAGGATTATTATATAGATGTAGAATCCATCATGTAAAATCTTTTTCATCCATAAAATCGTTATGCGTGCAACTAATGGTTAGGGCGTGTTTATTCAACAATTTTCTCGCTCACTAGCTTTTACTTGGTTAAGGGCGCATTTATGCAACGACTCGCCTTTGCATTCTCGCTGCTAGAATTTAATCGCGATGGCAATGGTGTCGTTGTCATGGTTAACAGCGCTACATGGACTAGCTAAATCCGGCGTCGTTCCAGTAAATGCTTGCAGTCTTACAATCCGTGACAATAAGATGAAGAATTCCTTCTGAAGAAAGAAACAATTTACCCAGTCGCTTATGACCTCACATCATTGACTGTTTTCGAAGCGAACCGGCAGAGCTAAAACCACCACCATTGTTGGAATTTCGGATGATTTCTAGCTTCCAGCTGCGAGTATGCAAAGGCGAGTCGTTGCATAAACGCGGCCTAATACTAAATCTGCTGGCTGCTTCTCACCTGTACTGGAGAATGCGGCTTTCGAGTTGTCTATACGTACGTAGTAACCATGGCAACAATGCGGGCGCAGACCTTCTCTTCGTGCCACGTGACACGACGTACGATGCATGCAACATGACAGCGTCGATTTATGACAACAAGAAAACAATTTTTACTGTAGCACAAGATGACGGGTTGGTTTCTGAACTGTCGGCCTTCGATGGTTTGTTTTCGATTCGATAACCCCAAAATGGACGCCATGTTGGATTTTGTATTCTCGCTGCGAGCGGCTATTTATTCTACGGTCGTCTGATCACTGATAGAAGCTGTTCTTTGAGCGACAGTAGCAATTTTTTGAATATAGCGTGAAATGACAACAATGTTGTAGTAATGTTTAAAATGACTGTTGCACTTTGTTCTTATCCGTGTTGTTATTTATAATACTTTTAAATTGTTATCTATTACCGCATTCTTTTAGTAGAAACGGGAAGCTAATCGTAAATAAACAACGGTTGCCTAGCAACTAGCGTCTGGCGACGGAGAAGGTCTCGTTGCATAAACGCACCCTTAGTAGCCTAATACAAGGCAAAATCACGCCAATCGCGGGGATTCAGCTTCCGTGCGTTGTCATGTTCGCATCAATGCGCTTTCATTTGTAGTGACGATTGAAAAACCAGCACAAAGTGCAATCAGACATTAAATCAAGGCAACGTTTCGAATCCCAGGTCTGAGCCATTATCAAGCAAGTAAATTTAAATGGTAAAAAGCAAGCGTCATTGCATTATTAAAACGGCCCATACTCGGATGGCAGAAACAATAAACCATTACTATTCCGACGTGGCCGAATGTATTAGCAAAAACTAACAGCAACGTGGCACCTTGAATCACAAAAATCGCATCCTGCCTCTACCAAGCGTTTGTGGTAGCTTCGGCTACTAACAACTCTGCTAATACTTTGCGTGCGAATAGGAATGGAGACAAACCAATGCGAGTGGTATTAGTAGCAGCGACTACCACCAGGACCCCCGCATAGGCTTGGAAGGCATAAGATGCGATGTCCACTTAACTTATTTATGTATGGTAGTTCAGAAAGGAGACCAACTCTACTACTCACGACGGTCAGTTGCTCTCCTTCCTCTCCTACGCTGCTGTGAACCTTTGCCAATGCTTTCGACCCGAGGAATTGGACAAAGTCAAAAAAGTGGACGAGATTCGTAAATCTGTGACTCTTCCAACGGATTTATGGTGATATACGGATTTACTGGGATTTAAAGATTTACAAAAGATTTAAGTAAGATTTAATGATTTACATGAAGATTTACACGGAATGTTAGAATATTTAAAGATTAACGTACAGTTTTGCAGATATACACAGATTTGAAGATTTACGTGAAGATTTGCTGGGACCTAACGACTTACTAAAGATTTAAGTAAGATTTAATGATTTACATGAAAATTTACACGGATTTGCAGAATATTTAAAGATTAACATACAGTTTTGCAGATATACACAGATTTGAAGATTTACGTGAAGATTTGCTGGGACCTAACGACTTACTAAAGATTTAAGTAAGATTTAAGGATTTACACGACGATTTGCAGATATACTGGGGTTTAAAGACTTACTAGGATTTTCATGATTCACATGAGATTTTTTTAAGCTTTACATGGATGTGTAGAAGATTTAAAGATTTACATAAAGTTTTGAAGATTTACATATTTAAATGATAAACGCCAGATTTACATGATTTACGAGATTTGTACAAGATTTGCAAGATTTGAATGATTTACACAAGATTTACATATTTTCAAGATTTGCAACGGATTTACAAATCTAAAGCTTGGATGTTTTAGATTTTTAGCTTTGTTGAACCTCTCGTTTCCACCTCGTTCGAATTGTAAAGGCTTGGTTG
Source organism: Lithobius niger (assembly GCA_023313725.1). Classification (NCBI taxonomy): domain Eukaryota; kingdom Metazoa; phylum Arthropoda; class Chilopoda; order Lithobiomorpha; family Lithobiidae; genus Lithobius; species Lithobius niger. The sequence continues at coordinate 60,332 of JAHWFP010088992.1, forward strand.
TTTCTCCATCGTACGTACGTTTTTAATTATTCAGTGACGGAACTGTTTTTTTTAGTTTTAATTTCAGTATCTTCCGAAGTATAGGTCATTACCCGCTTTCCGAGTACTGACATCAACATTAACAGCTAGCATTAACATTACTAGGAAAGCAGGTAATAACCTATTTATAATCCAGTCGCGTAACAATTGAAAAGTACATTCACTGTCATTGTTATAACAACATCATCCTTGTTCGCTGAATTAGTTTTTTGTGTAACTGTAAACATTGTTGCACGCACAGTCGCATTGACAAGCTTTCTGAGCAAAAGAACGTCAGCACGATTCGGTCTTTGTTGTGCACGTGCTGGTCCTTTGTCGATATCAGTACTCCACGCCTGGGATGTAAATCCCAGTACTGCAGGCCTAGGATGATGGTATCAAGCTTCTTGCATTGTTACAAGCATTGTTGTATAGTACTGCGATCGTCTAAACTGGGTGATAATGACACCAAACAGGGAGTCGAAACGTGGTTTAATTTACGTATCCACTTTTTGTTGGCTTTTTTTCAGGCCCGGTGTACATTAGGCTGGTTGACTGGGCCGAGTAATATGCGAATTGAATTGACTCGCTACTCGCCCAATACTCTCCCAATGTAAGGGCACGTTTACGCAACCACTCGCTTTTGCATTCTCGCAGCTAGAAGCTAGAAATCACCACAAATTCCAACATGGCGGCGGTTTTATGTCTGCCACCTCGCAACGCAAACAGCAAATAACGCGAGTTCAGAAGCGTTTGAGAAAATTGTTTCGTCGTGAGGAATTCTTTATATTATTTGCACGGAATATATGACTGCAAGTATTTACTCAAACGATGTCCGATTTAGCTAATCCATTTAGCGTTGTTACCATGGCAATGTCACCTTTGCCATCGCGATTGAGTTCTAGCTGCGAGAATGCAAAAGCGAGTCGTTTCGCAAACGCGCCTTAAACCTCTACTCTACAGGGCGAATAGAGGGCGAGTAGCAAGTCTACTCGACTCGCACATTACTCAGCCCAGTCTGCTAGCCTAATGTACACCAGCCCTTAACTTCGCTAACACACTCATAACAATGCAAATCTTCTCGCCTTGTAAAGCTGGCTTTTCTGCATGATGGTGAAATTAGGCTTAAAATCACAAACGATTTGTAACAGTAACGCTACGGCAAAATTACTTATGTCATTATTTATGGTTGGGTGAGGGGGGAGAATTGAAAATGTGACCTTCAATTTTTGGGTGGTCCCCCCCCCCCCCCAACACAAGACCGGGGAAATTAAAATGACACCCCCACCGAGGGCCAAAAATATTCTTAACCTTCAACCCCCCCCCCCCCCTCCAAATCACAAAAAGTAAGCTTTTATGAATTTTCAGGCTAAATGTAGATGATTTCGTCTGGACTAATGAATCAATAAATAAATACATAAAAAAGCATTTCGCATTGTCAGGGTCCCAATTGCGTGGGGAAAACAAGCCACGACTTAAAAACATTCAAAGAAGAATTCTTTAAGCCAACTTTGGACCGAGATTCATGATTCATGACGGTATGGAATAACTTTTGACTTAAAGGATGGATATTGGCATTAGTAAGGCAGTTCGAGTCTGCATGTCCACACCCTTTGCAACACCAACACGTGCAACATGAAAAATACTCAATGGCGCAAAAACGTTTTTAAGAACTATTCACCGGATGGATAGAAATAACGCCAAATCTTATACGAACTGAAACGATTGGGAGAAATGAGGGGGGGGGGCAGTCTGGGACGTCTTGTGCCCCAGAAGCTAAATAGTTTGTAGAAATTTTTACTCTTGAATGTGCCAGTTTTGAGGTCCAAATTAATGTTTTCTCCAGTTTGATCAGTAATTTGTTTTGTGTTACACTCCTTTGACAGGCCTAAAAAATGTATGACTCACCCCTCTCGAGTGTGTCCAAAAAAATCCATGACTCCCCCAATTTCCTCCTCCCCCCCACCCCCTGGGAAATTAATAATGGCCGGTCCCTAAAAGTAGAGACGTGAAGCTACAGTTACAAGATACATAGTACCCGCCCTATTGGAAACCTTAATGGAAATTTTTTACTGGACCAGTACTACTTACTGGTTTATGGAGTAGGGTATTAATATGCTTCTTACTGGACCAGTTTGCTATTGTTATTGGTGTAGTAAATGTCCACGTGTACAGGACCAGTAGAAAATTTTTACTGTCCGGTAGGATCTTCTTACTGGACTATAACAGAATTGTTACTGGCCCTGTAGAATCTTTTTGCTGGACCAGTAAAGCTTGTGTACTGGACCAGTAAGCTGCTCTGGGAAATAAATGTGTGTGTATGTAAACAATAGTATCACAACTGATTAAGCCTTTCGTGAAATATCCCTATATACGTAGATACAGTGTAGCTACTAACACTATGCTTAGCACTATTACTTTTCTGGCTTTTGTGTCGTAGCATCCGACAGTGGTCTAAATTAGTTACATTGCGACAAGTGTTGCTTTATTTTCAGTGACTCATACTTTTTAGCATAATAGGAGGAGTAGGTATTTCCTTATTCGACCAATCGCTACCCGAACACCGATGAAAACAAATCATTACAAAATTCAGGGTAGAATAATTTCGGTAAATTGGTGATCACCAACTGGAAGCTAAGAAAGAGGAAGCCAAAATGCCAAAGACTTTGAATCGAACGTTGTTTACGAAACTTCTCCATCAGCAAATTCCATTCCAGTGGAAATCCTATTAGGGAAGGGAAAGACGGGTCGCAGAAAGATATCTTGAACTTTCATCGTAATGATACGCCAGGTTAAAACAGAAAGTTTCAAACTCATTACATATGCCCTAAAGGAATTTACGGTCTTCGATATATTCTGGTTTGACTGCGAAATTCAAAGATACGAAATAGGACTGCGAAATTCAAAGATCGAAAATCATACACTAGAAATTACGTAGTATAGTAAGCCTCCTTTATGCACTTACGTTTCGTCGGAGTGGCATGACCCGGATTCGAACTGGTAATCCAACCCATCCCCAGATCGCTGACGTAACCCCTCTACTGGAATAAAGATGACTCACTGAAGGAAGAAGAGTGGACGTATGACCATATCGATAAAGGCGCTATATCAGTGATCTGGGGACGGATTGGGCTGCTGGTTCAAAACCGGGTCATGCCACTCCGACGAAACGTACAGATTAAGTTAGTTTATTTAACCTAACTAACCTATAATACACGAATGACGCAAAAGCAAAATATAACAAGAAAATATCAGAAATCCGAATAAATCCAACCACAAATTACGCAGTGCAGCAGTATAAAACGTATTTTATTCTGAAGTCCACGTTCAAATCGTGGGCACTTACGAATACAAGACGACTGTGTATAACGTTTTATCCGACCAAAACTTGAATACTGTGTACACGCCTGGTCAGTGGTCACCCCATTACAATGGTGATATTTACAGGTTGAAACAAGTTCAGAGAGCCGTCACCAGGCACTGTTCTTCACTGAAGGGTTTGCCTTACGAAGAACGCTTGAAATGATTTGACCCGATAACACTTGTTGATGGCTTGATCTGATAACACTTGTTGATAGGTGTTTAAGAGGTGACCTTATGAATACTCGTCCAATTCTGTCTGGCGAAGCGATTTTGCCTGTTGACCAATTTGTTTCAACAGTCGACTATCATACATGCACCAGAGGACACAGCATGAAGGTGACAAAACCACGAATCCGTACCATTGTTGGACAGTCTTGTTTCACTGTGAGAGCCATTAATTCTTGGAACGCACTCCCAGAACGTGTTGTGACTGCTCCTTCAACAAGCATTTGGAAGAGACAATAAGACATAACTCATTGTTAATGTATTTTGGTTGCATGGTTTGTTGTGAACCGGTTACATAAGCTTGCTTCCTTCCGGTATTACTTTAATTTAAAGGGACATAATTCCTTCCGGTATGTCGTACGACCCGTTGAGAATAGCATTTGCAACATTTACACAGGTTAGAGTTAATGTCGCAAAATCATCTCGCGCGAAAGAAAAAAACAAGAAAAGGACTGTATTGGCAACATTTACATATGTTTGAACTAATGTCGCAAAAGTTGAGTCAAACAGGAAAGCCAACATGGATGCATGTATGTACCTTCTATAGTTTGAGTAAAGCAGTCGCGTTTCTTCTGTTCATCCGATTATTTTAAAACCTGTTGTTTACAGAGGGAGATAGCGCGATTCGATCTTGCAACTCTTGGGTCGTAGTCCACGACTCCGACTACTCGGCTAGGCTTGGTTCGCTTTTCTTAAGGAACCCTTCCGAAGTTTCGCCTTTGCACATTTTTAAAATGAGTTTTAGCATGGGACTAGGCTAACTGGTACTGATGGGGGTTAAAGGAATTTAAAAAAGTTACCTAAAATTCTAATTTTCTATCTTTTTCAAATTGTAGAAAGTCTTCATCTTCCACTGAACCCTCCACCCCCCCCCCTCCAGCAACTGGGGCTGCAAACATTACACCGAACCCGGATGCAACTTCTACGTAGTTATCCTACAGTTCTATCAATGACTCTGCTAACCATTTTGCACATCCGTACCCCCCCCCTAACTTTCGCCGATGCGAATGGAATAAGGCCCAATACTTAGTGCTTAATTAGTGCTCCTTATGCTGATGTGTCCATTTACATAATTAGTGCTTCATTATATACAAAAAAAAGTTGCTATTTTAGTTATGGGGGGTGGCAACTACGTGCTAGCCCCCCCCCCACCCACCCACCCCACTTACTCCAAATAAAATAAAACGTGTGCCAATATTAAGTGCGTTTTAGTGCTTCCATTCTCGTAATTAGCGCTTCACTTGTGTAATATGTCAAAAAAAGGGTTGCAGTGGTGGTGCTAGCTCCCTCCCCCACTTAGTCCCTTTAGAACGAAATTAGGCCAAATAATTGGTGCTTACTTAGCGCGCTTTAGTACTTCCATTCACATAATTAGTGCTTCATTGTAGGCTGAGAAAACACCATTTAGTTGTGGGGGGGGGGGAGCAACTCGATGGCTGGGCCACCCCCTCCTAATAGTACGTTTCAAATGAAACTAGACCCGAAAATTAGAACTTATTGATTTTCAGTGTTTCCATTCACATAATTTGCGCTTCATTACTTAGCGAAAAAACAATATTTTAGTTTTGGGGGGAAGGGGGGAAACTGTTTGTTAACCCCCCCCCCCCCCCCCCGGCTAACTTAGTCCGATTCGAATGCAGTTAGTCACAAAAATTAGTGCCCTTTAGTGCTTTTCATTCCCATAATTAGTGCTTCGTTACATGGGTAGAAAACGCTCAAGTTGTAGTGGGCCAGCTGTAAGCTAGCCCCCCCCAACTTACTCTAAATAAAATGCAACTTGCGCTATATTTAGTGCTTCGTTCGCGGTTTTTCGTGCTTCCATTCTTGCAATTAGTGTTTAATTTTTTTTAAGTGGGGGAGGATAGCATAAAATTGCCCCCCTAACAATTAAAATAGGGTTTTCTCGGCATGTAAAAAAAAAAAGCACTAAATATATGGAAGGAAGCACTAAAAAGCACTAATTATTGGGTCGTACTTTATTCGAATCGGACAAATTGGGGTGGGAGGAGGGACTGTATAAGGACGTTTGTTATTCTCATATTGTGAGTCCTCCCAATCAGTCTAATGGACTTAGCCTTCACATTCAGTTATAACCGCCATTCAGCTTTAGAAAATCAGCTACTAAAATGGAGTTGACTTAACATGGAATTTATGTTGTGTTATTTAACTTTAAGGTCAAGATGAAGCCCCCAAAGCATGAGTCGATCGTTCAAAAGCGTATTTATTTCACTTGCAAATGATCAATAATGAAGCCAAGAATTCGCGGCGGCATTTAAATTTAAAATGATGAGTTAGTCATTCGAGGCCAAAGCATGAATTTATTTAATGAGTGCCTTTCTGAAAGCAAAGAAAAAAAAATACCCGAGCAAAAAGAAATCGTAAGATGAAAAAATAAAAGACAAAAAAGAAAAAACGGACCTTTTCCGCAGCGTTTCTACACTGAGATAATCATCACTTTTTAATGACCGTTTTGCTCAATGCCATGCGCAAAATGAAACGCGTTTAATGACATCGTGGCATTTCCAACGGCATTTCACTGACGTAACATTTAATGACGGCCTTTTGCTGCAAGCAAGCAATGTATATTAGACAGAAGGTAACAAGGAAAAAGAAAATGAGACCGAAGAAAAGAAAGGAACGGTCTGGTGGCTCCGTCTGGTGGTAACGAACGACAACACTCAAAGCGAAAGTGAAAAGGTGTGGATACGGTTAGGCGGAGAGAAGGGATGGCTGGGAAATCGTCTACGGTTTGGGAGAAAATGAGGGAGGTTGGCGAAGAATCCGACAAACCCGAAAATAGCGTACGAGATTGGCAAATCCGAAATTTCTACATTATAGATTTGCAGGGATTTGTGCAGATTGGCAAGATTTCGCTTGGACTTGTGGATTTCATGAAGATTTACAGATTTTCAGTGATTTCTGTGGACTTGCAGATTTTTCCGAATTTGCAAGCAGATTTGCAGATTTTTCTTGATTCGCGCTGATTTGCTACGATTTGCAGGATTTAGAGTATAGCAAATTTGCAGTGATTTGTAGATTTCAGTTGGATTTGAAGATTTCAAGTAGACTGCAAGCAGATTGCGTGTTGATTTGCGCCGATTTGTTATGGTTTGCAGGGTTTACAGAGATTTGCAGATTTGCAATGATTTGCAGATTTCACATGGATATGCAAAACCTAAATCAGAGAGTGGACCAGATTCAAGCCCTTGTTAGACTCCTTAGAGAGTGGATGGGAAAGGTTCTTTCTACATGGGGGACTGGGGGAGTGTCCTCCTGTCAGAGCTAGGGGTGGAGCTCTGAACACAAAGGGAGTTGCTTGGGGAGGTGAATGGGGAGGGAGAGGATGTGACCTGTTGCATTTGTGGGGAGGGGGAGATGAGATGCTGGAGCATGCAGCATGTCTTCATTGGATGCTGGGGGTTGGTGATCCGAGGGCCGGGGGGGGGGGGAAGCCATCAGGTGGCTGCTGGGAATGGATGGAGAAAGGGTGGTGGGTGTGACAAGGGAGAAGAGGATCCTGGTGAGTTGATGGAAGCGGAAGGGGAGGGATCAATAAGTTGGAGTTTCTTTTTTGGGTTAAGTGATGTGTGTAGCCGCAACCTCCCCGTTTCAAAAGGTGAACCCGTAGCAACATCGTTATCGCCATTATCATTAAGTGACAGGAGGAAAAATGAATGGAGCGGGGCCAAGTGTAGGGACAGATCCGATAAGACCACTAGGTGACGGACAGTGACACTGGACGTGCTAATTACGGCAGAGAATGCTGCTTAACCCAATTGACCTTGCCTGCTTGACCTTTCTCTCAGTTTGCCTTTCCCTCCACGCAACTCAATGTTGCCTCAGTTTTGCGTGTTATCTTTTAACAAGTCTTGTACAACAACCCTAAATGTATTGCAAATTGAATGATGATCATTGTAGGCTCGAGGGTTGCCATGTCAACAATGTACCGTGCAGTTTAAGGCAACAATCGACTAACCCTAAACTCACATTCTAATCCAACCAGGCCAAGTATTAGTGCTATACTATTTTAATTTGTTAACTAAAACTTTGTCCTCCCTGTTTTCCTCCATTTTGCCCCAACGTAAGTAATCATGCCCCCAAACCTTTTCATAATAATTCACCTCATCACATATTGTAATTTGGCAGGGGTTACACCATGGCAGGAGCTCGTACAACATCTAGAATCAATCCTGGACTATTAAAACATCAATGGCAAACTTCTGTTTAATTACTGTCTCCTATAAATTCACCGTTCCACCAAGCATAACCCCTACCAACTCGTTCTCATTTCCACCCGACACAAGAATCGAAATAAGGGCGTCCAAGCCCTTAAACCCCACGACGTCCACGTAAGGGCTTTTGGGACACGAGAAATTACACCTCAAAATCAAAATCAGTCCAACACAAAAACTAGACAATGATATTTTATTGGTAATTATCTAGATTAGGGGCATTACGCCAAATCACTTAATTTTTGTACTAACCGACGCTACTCTTCATCCTAACACCATTTCCGTAACACCATCACAAAATCCGGGGGAAACGTCTATAAACTTCTCAAAAAATTATTCAAAAGACGTAAAATGCTAGTTACAGACACGCTAAAGCTACGGCGGTGGCAGCCATACTGTGAGGTGTTTGATTCGGGAAACAGGGTAGCCGGAAAACCCGATTTTCACAAAAACAAACGTTGCGGAAATATTTCTTTCGTTGTTTTGTTATTGCCATTTTCGTGTGGTTTTGTTGTTATTGTCGGTTAGGTAGGTTAGGTAGGTTTGTCTTTAAGGTAAAACCGTATTTTTTTCTACTTTATTATAGCTTAAATAAGGTATAGAGTGTAAAATGCGCTATACGCTTGAGTCTCGTAGGTTTTTTGGTGTATTTAGGAGTGTTTACAAAATGTCAGTAGCCTAGTTTTCGTACCGTCGGCACGGAGGGTTGCCAGGTTGGACCATTCCTCCATGGGTGGGGGAGGGGGGGGGGGGCCTAGCATAGTGCGTGAGGGTTTATTTTTTTCGCGTTAGTACGAAAAATGTCGCAGGTTGCAAATTAATGTGCCTAGGTGTTTATGCTGGTTGCACAGATGGTGGAGCAGGTGTTGTGTAGACCCCGAAAAAAGTGTTAGATTATGAAAAAAGTGTGGGTTATCAAAATTAACCCACGGTGACGTGTGTGGGTTTTCAGATAAACCGTATATAACGGCTGCACTTTTAGCGTTGGGGTGTGTTAGCTTGGCGTCACCACCGTGCATTAATCCGTTTTCACAATCAAACAAAGAATGCAATAAAAGGGTTCAAAAGGTTTACTAGCGAGCGTTAACTGCTTCCGGACCATCTGCCCTACAAAGCCCAAAGGCCCAATGCAACAGTTTTGGGACCAATTTTCAGGTTCACCATGTGGCGATTATTGGTTCGTGTGTCGGCTTCTCAACACCAACACCACAGTTACGGGATTAGTAGGCAACGTAACGTGGGGTCATGCTGCAGGTTGGGGTAATTCCTAATTTAAAAACATAGCTGATGGAATAAGGCACAAAATCGTGGCTCAGTTCTAGTGATGTTTTATTTATTAATTTGAGCTATGATCAGCTCAGGCTCGCCTGAGTTATTGGGGCTACTCTTCCCTTAACTTACGGCCTTGAATGGAATGCCATAAATATTTGGTTTACCCGAGATCAGTTAGAATGATGATAGATTTTGGGCTATTATTTGGTTAGAAGGATTAATTTTGCTGTTTCGGGGTTGCAGTGAAACACTGCCAACAGGGTTGGTTAGGGTTGAATTTAAGTTGGGGGAATCAGGACCAAAAGGGAAATATTTCTAATTAAAATAGCCGAAATTACCTTTGGATGTGGGTTGATTGGAGGTTCGTGGCAAATGAATTTTAGATTAACACCTAATTGTTTGGAGCACCAGGCAGAAGACCAAGACGCGTGGCTACGAGCCAAGGTCCTATTAAACGCATTCATTCATTCATTCAGAAGACCAAGCGAGATCCAGCCATTACAACTGATACTTTAATTACAGGCAATTCATACGCTATATATTGTTGCAATAATTTATTGATCACATAGCATCATCTCAACTAACAATGAATATTAATTTCGAAGTTACAATATGACGTCAAGTGGACCTTGGGCTTGGTAGATTTCGCAAATGACGTCATCAGAGCAACTTCACTAGGGTGGCATAATTTCAAAGTTTGAGGTCCGGGATTAAACTCGCAACAACCAGAAACATGCAACCGCGTTACCAATCAACGAAAAATTGTTTCGTAGTCGAGAACAAAAATAAAACGTTCCGGGGAAAATAATTGTGGAGGATTCATTACGATAATGAAAAGGGAGGGAGAGGAAGGTGGAAGGGAGGCAGGAGGGGAGGGAATGAAAAAAGTAAGGGAGGAAGGGAGGGGCGAAGTAGGGGAGGGGAAAGAGGGAGAGGAGGGAGGATCCATAATAACGGCGTAGCTGTCCTTCCTCTCACCAGATATAATCTCACGCTCCGCTCCTGCATATCAACGTGTAATGGTGGCGGTCCTAGTTTGTTGTACGCCACACAAAGCCTCAGAAATAAAAATATGTATATTATGTAACTGTTTATATAACCAGTCTCCAAAAGCTGAACCGTCGCCAAGCATTTTTTTTCCTTTTATTCAGTAGAATTTTTTCTGTGTTTTCTTCCTCTCGTGTTTTTGTTGGCGTTCGTGGGTGCTTTGAGGTCTACAAACACCTTTTTTTTT
>JAHWFP010088993.1:0-36115 GCA_023313725.1 Lithobius niger
CCCTTACTGTCAAACCTTGTCCGTGTTCCTTCTAGGTTTTGACTTTTAGACCCTTACTCTAAACATTTAACGTTCCGTTTTTGTTTATTAATTTTTATTAACGCTAAATCAAACTCGGATACAAAAAAAAATATATTTTTTTAAGAAGCACAAAGTTTACACTGCCCTTCCCTTTTCTCTTCCCTTATCGGATGATGTTTTCCACCTTTGCATTATGGGCAAATTGTTTGGACACGGAGGTCATGAATTGAGCATAAAACTTTAACGTGCAACACTTGAAACGACGAGAGGTGTTTGTATACATGGTGGGGGTGAGGTGGGGGTTAATCATTTTTTTTTTGACTTGTCAGGAAGTGTTTTAAAAAAATGAAAAAAAACAAACTAAAAACGCACTCCCTGTCTGAGCTCAGTTGGAAAATCGCCAAGACGAGCGCGCCGTTTGTGATGGTCGTCACCGCTAGGGGTTAAGCTCGAATCCAGAAAACGTGTTCTCATCTGTCACAGAGAAAAACGTCATCATATTTTTTTTTTTTTTTTGCGGAGCTTGCTATCCAATTGCAGACCTTAAAAGAAACGAGAAAATAAAAACTTGAAGTACCTACACCGTCCACATTTTCAAAACTAAAAACCTAAAACTGAACGAAAAAGAAGACACTCGTGGAAAAAGAAGACACTGTGCTGGCAGAAGACAGTGTGGAAGAAGACACTCGTTGTCTGTGACATAAATCCTGACCATGGTGGCAAAGTAGGCTCTTCAATGCAGTTGGAACGGTTCAAGGACTATAACAATAAATCACAATAAATGCGTAACGAAATCACAAAGGCATTTATTTCCAGGATGGCCTGCCCAAATCCGCATCTCGTTATTGCCTCCCAGCATAACCATAAATTAGAACGTAATGGCGCGTGGACTAAATCCGAAGGAACAGGGGACCAGACCCACGCCGAAATTGCATTTAGTTCAAAGGCTCCTTTTCTGCGGTGATTTTGCTGTTAAAAATGGACAAATGGGGATTAATAACTCTCTTCCTCTACCCCATTCAAACCCACATTAACCCTTTCCCGCTCAGTCTACGTAAGAGGACGGCCACTAAACAGAAAAAAGCTACATTAACCCTTTTCCCACTCTGTTAACGTAAAAGGACGGCCACTAACGAAAAAAAAACCACATTTATCCTTTCCCGCTTTGTCTAATACGTAAGAGTACGGCCATTACACAGAAAAAAAGACACAATGACCCTTTTCCGCTCTGTCTACGTAAGAGTACGGGCCACCAAACGGAAAAAAAAAGCCACATTAACCCTTTCCTGCTCTGTCAATGCAAGAGGCCCGCCACTAAACGGATAAAAGCCACATTAACCCGTTTCCTCTCTGTCTACGTAACAGAACGGCCACTAACCGGAAAAAAAGCCAAATTAACCCATGGCCACTAAACGGAAAAAAAGCTACATTAACCCTTTCCCACTCTGTCTACGTAAGAGAACGGCCACTAAACGAAAAAAAAAAGCCACATTAAACCTTTCCCACTCTGTCTACGTAACAGGATGGTCTCTAAACGGAAAAAAAAAGTTACATTAACCTTTTCCCGCTGTCTACGTAAGAGATCGGGCCACTAAACGGGAAATAAAGCCACATTAACCCTTTCTCGCCCTGTCTACGTAGGAAATGGCCACTAAACGGGAAAAAAAAGCCACATTAAACCTTTCCCCCTCTGTCTACGTAAGAGGATGGCCTCTAAACGGAAAAAAAGTTACATTAACCCTTTCCCGCTATGTCTACGTAAGAGAACGAGCCACTAAACGGAAAAGTTCCATGCGCAACGCAAACTTTGTGAGCGGTCCACGGGGACACCAAAAAAGGCGCCCCCGACTAGAAACCATGTAAACGTTGCCTCGAATTCCGTGGCTGACCCAGATTATCATGGGCAATAAAGAGTCCACAACCAAACTTAGTCATAAAAACCCCAAAAGAGGAAAGACTCCGATGAAGCACTTTACCACTTGTCTGTACACATTCGCACCAGTTCGGACCTAAGTGAATAACAATTTTAAATCGTAATGTTGATTTTTCAAAGGTTTTAGGCGTGTGACATTGGAAATGGATTTGTTTTTGTTTATAATTTTGTTGTTAAACTTTTACATATCAAAAACCAAAACTGGTAAAAGGGGCCGCCAAGTTCCGAATGGTTCGGCCCTTCAAAGGAGTGATATCAACACACCAAAACATTCGCCAAGTTAATCGCACCGCTTAATAGTTCAAAGGTTAAATCAAAAACCTGACCATTTCTACTATCGGTAGCATTGGTCAAGTTTTTGATTTAACGTGTGAGGTAATAGTCGGTGGGATTAGTTTCGCAACTAATATAGTAACTTGGTGGCAGCCTTTTTGGCTCTGATATCACTACTTTTGATTGACTGAAACTCGGCGGGTTATTTCACCCTTGTAGGTTTTGTTTTAGATATCACTTTTTTTGTAGTTTTTTGTTTCGTTTGTGGCGTCTTATTTTTGCCACTGCCCAGTTATCTACTATCTGGCCAAGTTTGGTCGAAATATATTGAATAAGAACGGAGATATTGATTTTTTTTTTTCAACAGTAAGTAGCGCGTACTACAGATTTATTCACAGCTTAGTGGCCCGAAGCCATGCGTCCTACGTCAAGCAAGAAGCGCGTGCATTTTATCAACAACTAGCGGAGTGGCTCGCTTCGCTCGCTCATTCCGCGTCGTCTCACTCCCCCCCCCATTTAATTTGCCGTTCGGTTGGTAGTTGGCATCGTATGTTCGCGCTGCTGGCCGTTGCGTTCCGGGCGCTGCTACTATCTCAGCAGGCCTTGGCTGCTACTTTTATAATTTGCCGTTCCGTCGGTAGATGGCGGAGATGGCATCGTATGTCCTGATTGCTGCAGATGGAGATAGCTGCTGGCGCTGCCGATGACAGCGGTCCGCATCTTGTGTAATTATATATTTAGATGTTGTGTTGCCGATTATTTCTGGCAGTCCGTTTGCATTGTTAATTCGTTCTAATGCTTATTTTGATCACCGGTGGCGTTTTTCCAACATACAGAAAAATAGCATTACAAATGATTGCAATCTTTTCAGTTAATGCTTTCCCAAACTTCAAACCTTAAAAGGCACGTATTGGAGTTAAAAGAGTGCTGAATACCAAATTTCATTCGTATCTGTGGCATAATTTATTTTATATGAGCGAAATTAGTCAGTAGTCAGTATACTATAGTAGTCAGTAGTCAGTATACTATAGTAGTCAGTAGTCAGTAGTCAGCTGAAATCAACGATCTTCACGCACTTTTATCCCATTGATACAGTTTGTGCACTTGATTGAAATGCAACTATTGCTTGTTAGGGCACAAAGACTGCCCATTTCCAACAATTTTCAAGCTGTTTCGCCGCATTGGTATTTATCCTCATCATCGTGAAATACGCTCAACTCTGGTTTCAGGTAAAGTACCAAAGCCAGTGGCCATGCAACAACAATGCAGGAGTTAAACAATGACTTTATTACAATGAAGTGTGACAATTATTGAATTTGGCGGGCGGACCACTAGCGTGGTCCTTGATGCGGTAATAGGCAACAAATTAAATGTATTATAAATGACAACACGGATAAAGGACAAAGTGCAACAGTCATTTTAAACATTGGTACAACATTGTTGCCATTTCACGCTATTTCCAAAATTTGCTATTCTCAGTAATAATATAACGAGAGCGTAGTTTTTTATCGATAAATTTTCTCAATCACGAGTTGCATTCCGAAGCTGAAAAAATACCGAGCGCTTGCGCGAGGTGTTTTTATCAGCTTGGGAATGTAACGAGTGGTTGAGAAAATTTATCGATACTTAAACTACGCTCGAGTTATATTTGAAACGAGAATATACCGTCTCAACTTAAACATCAACTTTAAAAATAAAACTTCAACTTGCATAACACGGCCTAGTTGTACTGCAGTGGTTTCTCTCTTGAATTCACAATGCCTGCTTGCACGAAATGATGAAAGCGCACAAACAGTTGCCAAATGCACTCACTGGTTCGTTTAGTATCTGTAGGAATCCTATTTTCTACTGTCGTCTCCATAAATTATGTAGTTTTGTTTCCCCAACGATCTATCACAAACTCAACCGAAACCGAAAGTAACACCCCGTGAGAGCAGATTATCAGGATGCTTCAACAAAAGTAAATACGTGTTTTAATTTTAATCAAAGTGCTGCTCATAGATTTAAAATAGAATTTGATCCGTAACAATACTAAGTTTTACGACATTTGTTATTAATTTATTTCTACCATTTTCGGTTAATTCAAGTACCGTTTAATATTACGGTTTGCGGCTGCCTCGATCGCCACGCTCCTCGTAGTAGCGGCCATCGGCGATAGGCCTAACCAGAATGCCGTAACGCGCATCGGCGGAAAGGTGACTTCAGTTACTATGGTAACCAAAGATTGAACACACATCGCTGAGTCGTGAAATAATGTGTCACTTGACTATCAGGTACGTTGCATACGTATAGAAATTGGTTTAGACCTACCAAATGCAGTTCTTTCGTACTTAATTCATGCAGCGTAAGCCACGATACAAGACGAGTCGAACGTTAAATCAAGATGGAGGGATGGCGCTGACGGTTTAATCTGATAAAATACCGTGTGGTCGTTTAATCGTTGTTAAGGAGCCGTGATTGGCTGGTGGCTGCCTTTTTTTGGCTTCCTATTGGTTAATGGCCGTTATAAACTTATGAAGGTATATTCTCGCTGAAAAAAAAAACAGCTTGTAGCAGTGATCAAACGACGGTAGAATAAACAGCTACTCGCAGCGAGAATTCAAAATCCAACATGGCGTCCATTTCGGGGTTGTCGAATCGAAGACAAACCATCGAATACCGGCATTCAGAAATCTGTCCGTCATCTTGTACAGCAGTAAAAAATGCTTTCTAGTTGTCATAAATCGACGCTGTCATGTTGCGCGCTTCGTACGTCGTGTCGCGAGGCACGAGGAGGAGATTTGCGTCCGCGTTGTTGCTATGGTGACTACGTATAGACAACTTGAAAGCCGCATTCTCCGGTAAAAGCGAGAAGCAGCCAGCAGATTTAGTATTAACCGAATGAAAGCTAGTCAGCGAGAAATTTGTTGTTACGTAAACGAGCCGTTAGACCTGCTGTCAACCGTTTTATAAAATGCATTTTTTATAAGATTTTCAAGCCAACCAGTATCATTATTTTTATAAAAAAATAAATAAAAAATTAGGCAGCAGTTGGGGAGGGGAACCATTGCTGGCTAGTCCCGATGGGAAGGAATGCTGTAGAAAAGATTGGGAGCCACTGGGATAGAGTGTAGGTAATGACATTCTTACTCCGTCAATAGTACATTCGGGTGAAACTAGTACCTACTTTCAACGATTACCGCCAGAGGGTATCATGGCCAATGAACCGAACGGCAAGGTTCATTACCCAAGTGTACGTTCCAGGGCGTCGCCATGGAGATGGAAACGAGCTGGCGTCACTAAAGCAAAATGAAGAAGATCACTTAATTCATCCCATCAAACAAAATCATGGGACATTTAGGAGGTTAGATTAATTTTAAACTAGAGCGGAACAAGCTGATCAGGTTTTCTTTTCTTTTATCCGGCTTTCAGGTTTCAGAGGGATTTTGTAACTAAGAGTGAGCTAAACCATGCGCAATGGCTGTTTGCTGTGACGTCACCACGAGTTAGCCAATGACGAACGTGATGAACGGCTGCTTGGCCGTCTGATTGGACTAGCCCAGTCACGCGATATGCACGTCACAGCAAACAGCCATGGCGCGTGGTATAAGCATAACGCCAGAAGCTAGCCAGTCAGGTTGGATTTTCGTCCGTGGTTCAGATTTCTTGCAACGAACTAGAAACAGTTTGAATCGAACAAAGCCAATGTTGGATTACTTACTGGATTACTGCAAGGAATATACTTCGGTTTACTGGATTACTAACAGGAAAACTTCGGGTTACTGGATTACTACTAGCAATAAATGAGTGAATGGGGTTTATTGAACCTGGCAAACAGTACAAAATGCCGCTTGCGACCGCACCCCACAAGTGCTATTTGCTCGCATGTGGCGTGTTGGCTGCCATATCAAAAAAATGAATAAAACTTATGTAAAACATACAACAACTTGACAAATGCAAAGAAATGTCAGAACATTAAGATAGAAAAAAAAAAAACAACAACAACAGAAGAAGATGCAAATCGACATAGGAAAAAAATACGGTACAAAAAAAAAACCACAAATTTTTTTTTAAATTATAATACAAACAATACTGTAAATATTCTTTAGCTTAAAATTTTAAATATACTTTCAAGGGACCCAGTACTGACATCCACTATCCACCTAAACAGTCATTTTTGGAAATGAATAACTCTCTACCGCAAGCTTTTATTTATGGTTCTTTTTTTTGTTGGGGGGGGGGGGACGTCGTGGGATTCGAACCAGTATTCACTTGGTTTGGAGACGACAATGATGACCACTAGGCTGTTGCGGCTCGCTTTGCTCGGGGGTGCCGGGACGTGTGCCCGTAAGGGAACACCATGCAGTAGAAGGTTGATGTTTGTAATTTCTTTTACGTAGTTTGGTAGTAGTGCAACAATTCTCAAATTTGCTGCCTGGGAAGAAGCTACACTTATGCAGTTTTACTTTATTAGTGTTTTCTTAATTAGTTTATTATTTTTTCTCTTCTTTATGCATTTATCGTTGGTTGAATGACGAAAAGCTATTGGATTCACTTCTCGAGTGGTAATTCGTTTCAAAACTTTGGATTACTTTGGATTACTGGATGGAAGCATTACACGGTACACTTTGGATAACCTTTGGATTACTACTGTTTTTTTTTAGCCTCCTACACAACAGATTACCTCGAATTACTGGAGGTTACCTGCGAATACCACGAATTACTGAAGGTTACCACGGAATAAGGAATACCGCTGGATTACTAAGGTAACCTGATGATTACCAAGAAATACTGTGGATTACCAAACACTTATATACCGGATTACCAAAGTTGATGCTTCCCTCCCCTCCCCCACCCAGCCCGCCCGCGCATTTCCTGTCTTTAAAGACATTTTAATTTCAGGCACTTATTAAAAGTGCGCCCCCAGGCTTTCCAGTTGTGACATTGTCATTGTGAGTATACGACACGCAAAATATTAAAAGCTAGACTGGTTGGTCTCGTGCAGTCTATTATGTCTTGCGTCGTCAATCGATAGTTTCCTCTCTGGTTGGCTAGCGGGCGTTTGGTTGCTGTCCACTGTCTCATTCGCTGGCCTTGTCATGTTTCTGGAACTTGCTGCTTTTTGGCCGCTGTCAAATTCGACAACAACCGTATGTTGTTTGTCGCCACGGACACCAGCGCTTGAGCTATGAGAACAAACAAGAAGAAAAAAAAAAGGTCTATCGGTTTTTCGTTCAATGACAGACTATTCTGTCCCTGCATCCTCCAAAGGGGTTTATAAATAAAGTACGTCTACTGTAGGCACTGCTGACACGAGTGGACGACACGGCATTGAGCGACTCATCAATCCGTAGTCTTTATACTTATATCTTCCTAGATTCTAACAATACAAACAAGTCCGCTAAAAATTAATTGAGTGGTTCTCAGGAGCGCACGCATGTTTTTTTTTCTTAGTGCATGAAACGTTTTTGTAACATTTTCTAAAAAAAACAAAAAAAACTCCGATCACGCATCAAAACTCTCATCCAGCACTTCCTGGAGCCGATGACCACATCAGCTCTGTGCTCCATTCACTTGATCGCCTCGAAACGAATTCGAGGGTTGTTCAGAGGAATGTCACAACTAAAAACTTAAATTTAAAGAATGACTTTTAGCAAATACGCAACTGTTGCAAGCTCATCTTTACTAAATACAGATGCAAACCTATTTACGTTGCCTTTTGGACTCATGTGTCAGACTGCTTAAGCGGGGAATCGAATCGAAGTCCAAAAGGCAACGTAAATAGGTTTGCATCTGTATTTAGTTATTTCTTGTGAGCCTTTGGCTTTCGCGTCTTTAAGCAAGCTTATCTTGGCACTAAAACATAGATATTGTACTCCACAACGAAATGAAGCTACTGATTTCGTGTTGTTTGGTAATAAAAACAAAAAAAGAAAGCTATCGCCCGCATCTGAAAAATCACGAATAAAACGTAAAAAAAAAAAAACACCGCCCGCTCGCGTTAATTTTGTTCAGCACCAGTCCCGAGAACCACTCGATTAATTTTTAGCGGCCTAATGTAGAAACACTGCAAGATGTGGGGGTAAGGAAACATTCTTTTGTGCTTTTTTTTGGCATTGAAGTAAAGACTTTTTACTAGCATGGAAGTGTGCGACAAGTTGTGTGTGTCCGGCAGGTTCGTGTAAGATTTCTAAACAATTATAACTCAGGAACTGTAAGACATAGAAATACAACCAAAAAATAAATGAAGAGTAAATAAAAATATAAAAAGAGTAAATAAATAAATAAATAAATAAATAAATCATATTTCCCCTAATATGTATTGTTTTCGAATTGCATACGCTATAGTTTTCGTAAGTTTAGGTTTCGTTTCGAAACGTTCGAAAATCTTTCGAAAAGTGTTGCGAAATAATAGTTCTAGAAAGTTTGTTTTCGAAGTGTGGAATTTTCAAAAATCGATGAAGCCGCAACACAGTGACACTAGGTGGTTGCTTGATACACTCGCTGCACATGCCTGAATATTAATGACCAGACCTAAGAAATTTTTGCGCGAAGCTATGCGTTACTACGTGCCTACACGGTCAAAATTGCTGCATTTGTATGTTAGTGTTGCGTTTAAGGATGTCTTGCGTCGCCGTGTCTGGTTAGGGCTTGAGTCGTTCTACAGGGTTCCCACCAACCTGGAAAACTCAGGAATTTAAACTACTTTTGAAACTCATGGAATTTAAACTACGTTTGAAACTCAGGGAAAATTCAGGGAATTCTCAGATTTTTTTACAAAAAAAACCTGAAAAAATCACGAAAAAAATTAAGATTTTAAATAATGTATTTCCCATCTAAAAGCTTCAGCCTTTTTTAACACAAAACTGGTAAAAATGTGTGAAAAAAAATTCCTTCCTAAAATTACAGTAAATAGCCTGGAAAATGACTTCATCTACTCTGGAAAACCTGGAAAACTCCGGGAAATTGTTTTCAGTATTTTGAATAAAGTATATACAAAACTTTATTCAATGGCAAATTGAGAATAAAACCCACCCTTCCCCAGTCAACTTTTTTGAGTCTTTCTGGGCGAATTTAAAAAGACGACTGATGTATAGATCCTATTATGTCTTTGTACTGGTCTCAGAATGTGAACTTATTTAAGACTGCTTTGGATTTGAGTGTCTGAGCTTAAAACCACGAAATACAGCTGACAGTCGGAACTGACTGCACTGCTGCTGTCGTATTTATAAAACGTACTTTTTGTCAGATCGGCTTCATTTTGTCTGCTATTTCCTTGTGTCAGCACAAAATGCACTGTTAACTATCAACATTTCCAAAAAAATGGTGAAAAATAAATACTGCTTAAAGTAACTTCCATTTCTAGGGCATCCGCATGGAAGTTACTTACAGTACATCCGTATGGAACCCACTGCACAATACTAAATTAAAATTTTCTACACTTACGCTCTCCCACCACGGACAACCGTCGTTTACCACTACAAAAAATCTATTGTACGTTTCCCTTCACGCCAAACAGCCGTTCTTCACAAAATCAATTCTTCTCACCAAAATGACACTCAACTACAGTCTAACTCCCAGTCCTTACTTCCATCACCTATTACGCCCGACTCCTCCCCCCCTCCACCATCCCCTACACCCAAAAACACCCTGCCATTAAGCTCCCCACTCCAACCCCATCACCTCTATATCCAAAACACCTCGCCACTAAGCGCTTCGACCCCTCCCCCCCCCACCCATCCCCTGCCCGCTCATCGCTACCCAGGCGGGGAACTCCTTTCCGCAATTCGAATACGTCTTCAATTACGTAAAGCTCCCCCCCCCCCCCAACGAGTCTTGAGCCGAAAGCGTCTGACAGCTGCAATCTCGCCGAGAATCCTTTCTGACCACCCCTCCTCCCCTCCCTCCCAACAAGCTCGCGCTGTACGGGGTAAATTGCGGCTCTCTTCATTCATCAAAAGACTGGAATCTTTTAGAAGGACAAAGATTTCCTAATGAATGTTCTGTTTTTCGGTCCTATGCTTTTTTTTTCTTCTTCTCTCGTCTTGATCGAAAGTTAAAAAGGAAAAAAATTAAAGTTTAGTTTCCTCTACGCGAGGACGTGTTTTAAAAGGATCGCTGAAAAGCAGAATATTTTGTTATAAGTTGGAGAGTGTTTTGGAAAAAAACTTTTTACTTAGAGCCATAAATTGGCTAGGGAAAGAGAGAAGTCGAATTCAGTGCTATAGGACTAACGGAAGCTCCGTGACGATAATAATCCAAGCCGATGAAGCTGAACGGTGATTCCTACTCGATGATAATTATTTCTCGCTCTGTGCGTTAAAGTTCTGAAACCTAAGCTTTTTCGTTGCAAGTTTGGACGCCTTTATGCATGAGGCCGCTAAAAGTTAACTAAGTGGTTCTCAGGAGCGCACGCATGGTTTTTTTTTCTCAGCGCTTGAAACGTTTTTTATGACACTGTCAAAAAATGAAAAAAAAATCAATCGAATAAGTGGTGTTTTCGGCGGCCATATTGTCCAAGCTAGTAGCGCATGCTATTTTTCTTCCTCGATCTGGTTGATAACTGTATTAGAGCGCTGGCCTAACTCGTAAAGCATTAGTAAAACCAGGGGGGGTAGGAACTCTTCCAGCTCGTATAGTCGCAACGTGTCCTCACAGAAGAGTTACTAGCGCAAATAGCGCTCACCGCATGACAAGGTCCGCAGAAGCGCAGACAACATGGCGCTGGTAATCGTAGCTTAAGCTGACTCATATTGGAGTTCAAAGTACCAGTAAATAGACATTGCACTGTCGCAAACGGCCTGAACAATACAAACCGTATACGACGTTAGCTAACGCAATTTACCTTCACGAAATTCACTCTCCTTAGTGTTGTATCCCGGCCATTTTTAAGCTACGTGATCGCAAAGGACGGTGGCTCATTGGGACACACAACAACTTTTTTTCAACACACACAAAACTTTTTGAAACCCGAATAAGATGGCCACTGGGTCTGGCGCAGTTTACCGTATAGTCCTAGGTTGTAGTGTCTTCTCCGGTGTTGGAACGCCAAAGTTCCGGTTTCATGAAAGTTTTACGAAAATTATCTTTAGGTTCCAACGTAGTTCGCCCAGTGCTGGCAGCTTCTGCTGACTACGTGTAGGAAAAAAAAAAACAATATGAAAGAAAGTAAGTTCTGTAGGGAAACGACGTTCAGGAAATTTAAGCGTAAGCTGCCTTTGTAAGGCGGAGTTCTTGTTTTGCTGCCCCGTGATTGCAGGAAGCTTCCCTGCGTTACAATTATGAATTCGTAGAAGCCAACCAACAACGTACAAGTTCTCATTGGGTTTGGTGTTTTTTTTTCTTCTTTTTTCATGATGTCTTTTCCGAAATCATCATGGGGGCCAAATTGGGATATGAAATATAACAACGTAATATTCACACCATATTAAATGTGACGTCACTACGAATATATGCTTAGTGAATGGATGTATGTATACCTTAGCGTTACGCCTATATTAAGGCATATTTCAATACAGACTTAGTTTTCTTCGTCTGTCGTGACATCTCCAGTGTTAAAATTCAACGTTTATGGTGTTGCTAATCTCAAACGATATTTTCATTAAAGTGGCACTATTACCGATTGAAAGTCTGCAAAATCTGGCAACATCTAGCACTCTCTAGTACTACCTAGTACTTACTTGCACCAAGCGAAGGAATGGACAACGGCATTTCTTTTAACGAAACAAACAAGCCACGACCTACTTAAGTATTGAGTGAAAATTTGGTACGTCCTCGTGCACCTGGGAGCAAGCTGTAAAGGTTAACAATATCAATGCTGCTAGATGGTGCAATGGTATTTTCGTTCGCTTTTCAATCGGTGATAGTGCCCCTTTAAAAATAAAACACGTATTTACCTTGGTTGACGCGTCGTTACTGGTACTCATGTTCTTCTTACAACCATCGTCAGCTTTCACGGTGAGTTAGGCTAATTTCGGCAAGTTTGTGATAATGATATTCTTTCTTTCTTTATTTCTTTCTTTATTTCTTTCTTTATTTGAGAGCCTGAGAAAAAGCTATGCGCCCTCTACACTGCAAAAACTACAGCAAAACTATAGCAAACAAAATACAACACACACAGCAAAACCGATGATGCTATTCGATCTACTGTTGCAACAATATATAGTATACAAATTGCCTGTAATTCATATATACGTTACCAATTGTAATGGTTCGAGTTCGATGGATCTTCAGCCTTGGGCTCCTAACAATGATTTTTAGTACCCAAAAAAGAATAATACGCCACGATCCTCTAAACCGCCCATATCACCAGGTAATTTCGGTCGATTTGTTAATTTTTTTTCCTTATTCAGCCCCACAACCCAGACCAATCCTGTTGCCAGTGCTTCACTGCAACCCCGAAGCGGCTTGGACTGCATTTAAACCAATTGATAGCCCGATTACTGTCGCAATTCCTATAAACCCCAAGTAAGCTTTGCATCCATAGTTTTCCATTTAGAGCTCTAAGCATAGGTAAGAGTCGCCCATGTAAGTAAGGCGAGCCTGAGCAGATTAACGCTCCTAACAAGTAATTAAAACGTCACAATAACTGAACCACGACAAATTGCCCTTTTTCGATCAGCTTGGCCTAATTCGGATGTCATTCTAACCCGTTGGCAGGCCCGACTAAATAAACTCACTAAAAATTAAATAAGCGGTTTTCAGGAGCGCACGCATGGGTTTTTTTTATGACATTGTGTTAAAAAAAAAGTACCAATCACACATCAGCATTTTCAGCAAACATTACCTGGAGCCGATGACCATACGAGCGCTTTGCTCCATTCACATGATCGCCTAAAACGAATCTAAGAATCGTTCAGACGCAAGTCACGATTAAAAACTTGGATCCTAAGAATGACTTTTATCAAATGTGTAACTTTTGCACGCTGATCCTGGTATTAAAACATCGATACTGTGTTCGGCAACAAAATGTAAGCTACTGATTTCGTTTTGTTTGGTAAAAAAAAAAAGCCATCGCCCGCATTTGAAAAAACACGCATAAAACCTAAAAAAAAAAACACCACTCGCTTGCAATTTTTTTAGAACCACTCCCGAGAAAGCGCTTAAAGGGACACCCGGCCTGCCTTATAACATTCCGCGTGCCAAATTACAGCTACGCGCAGATCATCATCCTAGCAATTACAATGCCAAGGTCGGCTGGAGTGGTAGCTGCGTTACTCGCATAGCTGCTGTCTCTGTTGGCTTTGTGAATAGTACACGAGACAGAATCAAGTCAACGATTGTGTCGTCACAAACCGGAATGATTCTCTTATTTTAAATCACAATTTATAATTTTCTAGGCTAGTGTCTTATAATTTTGCTTCGGCGATCTATTGGAATAACTAATTTTAATTTTTACCGCATTAGTCTATTAGATTTTAGATCTCATGGTAATTATTAGAAATTAGTAGATGTACACACATAGATGAAACGTCATGATGATTGTACGCGCGCAATGCATCATTTAGTGACGGATCGTTAGTAAATAAAGTTCCATTATATTCCACAGAAAATCTCCTAGAAGCCACAATTTAAAAAAATTTTTTAGCAAGGGAAAGACTAACGGTAAGAAAATAGACCTTTGGGGCCGTAATGTGGAGGATCGAGAAAAATGGCGCTGGGAGGTATATCCCTTTAAATAATTTTTAGCAGCCTAACCGTCATGCTAGTCCCTTAACTGTGGTGTTGGCGTAGGGGAACCATGGGTACGTACCCAGAAATCTCCACAGGACTGTAGTTGTTTGGATTCTGGCCTTTCTTTTGGCGATTTAAAACGCTCTATTGAGTTGTTCCGTTTTGTCTCCAATATACTGATACTGGGGTTTCGACGAATTACTGTGGTGGTTTTGAATTACATGGTAGATTTCCTTGAACTCTGTTGGTAATTATTTACCCACAAAACAGGCATTTTCTTATCTCCCACTCAAATGTTACTATTGTAATGAAAGCTCGTGTGTTTACAATACGACTGCAGATGGTTGCTAGGGACGATGTTCAGATTTCTCCCTAGGCCATGGTTCTTGAACGCAATAACACAATGAAGTGAACACGCAAACAAGACTTTGCTAACGAGATGTTGTCTTTGTGGGTTTTCTTTGTTTATACACGCAACGAAATTGAATCCCACTGCTTTTATTTAAGGTTCATCTTGTTTTCACAATCATGTTTTTCGACACGTGTGTAGGATGCTTAATAAGTAAAAACCGGGGAACATGAAAAGTTCCATAGGAACAACAAGTGAGAACGGTGTATTTTCTGATCCAATGTATGAATGGAACAGATATCTACTCGGCGAATTGTTATGCAACAAAAAGCATCCACTGCACAAACAAGGCCACTAAAAGTTAATTAAATGGCTTTCAGGAGTGGTACTAAACAAAATTGGTGCGGAAGCATGGTGATTTTGTTTTATTCGCGATTTTACAGATACTGGTGATGGCTTTTTTTTTTCACCAACCAAAAAACTTCATGAGCCTTCATTTTATCTTAGAGAGGTAAAGCTCGGGCTGGTGCAGTCATCGGCTCCGAGAAGTGCTTGGTGAAAGTGTTTACGCATGATCAGACTTTTTTTTTCGACTATATATGGCTTAAAAAACGTTTCATGCGCTTAGGAAAAAAACACACGTGCGTGCGCTCATGAGAACCACTTAATTAACTTTTAGCGGCCTAAGGAATTTTTCAAAGGTTTATTTTTCCTGTCAAGATATCTGAATCGTCAAAAAACGGCAAATCGGTTGATGTACATTTTAAGGCGGTTCTAAGGCGGTTGATGTACATATCTAAGGCGGTTTTGATGCTGTATCATAGCAAAAAGCAATACGATAAAAGAGCACAAAAATAGCAGTAAAATAGCACAAAAACAAAACGGTCGCAGAACGTTTCGGGATTCACTTCAACCCGTTCTCAATTGCTCGAAAAGGCGAGGAAAAAACAACTCGCATGTCAAAGTCAAGGAAAACTTTAAATTAAAAAAGTTGTAAGCGTCAAAATTAAAACAAAGCCTTTCGCCTGCCCGATGCATTAAATGGTAGGGCCTTTCTCATTCTGGTTCATTTCGAACCTGCACTTGGACATGAGAGGTTGGGGGCATTCGCCTTTAAGTTTTATTTTGACATTTAAAAAGTTTAAAAGTTTTTTTTTTTTTAAGTAGTGTTATTATGGCAGTCGCCTCAAGCCGGAGTGAACGTAGGCAAGATCACGTGAACGTGCAAAATAGCCGTCTAAAGCTTGAGGCACACTACTCCGTTCCGTTCCGTTTCGTCCCGTTCCGACGACTGACGGCAACGGATGTTACAGCGCACATTGCTTCCGTCGCTAACCGTGTTGGTACTTCTGAGCTTTTAAATTTGATCGCACTCAAATGGGCAATGCAAATGAATTAGGACTTGTAGTGACCTAAGTAGGTAATTAAATATAAAGTCGTAGTAAATTAGGTATTAATTCTTTACTCGGGCATGATGACATACACAAGTACAGAAGGCAACTGAAATATGGTTGCATGTATATTTAGTGAGGCAGAGACGTTGTGCGCAGGTGTGTGACGAACGACGCCGGCCGTCGACTGGCGGCAGGTGCGCACACTTCTCCGATGCGTTCAGTTTTTGTCTGAAAGGATTCTGTCCCGACAATCCCGTCCGTCAGCTGACGGGTCGTCACGGATCGGGACGGAGCAGTATACGCGGTTCCTATAATTTACCTGCTTTTATTCCAAACAGAAATTTGACTGCCTGAGTGAAACGTGACGGAACGGAGTAGTGTGCTACAAGCTTTACGGTTAAGGCAGTACTAACAGTCTGTATCGTAATGGACACATACTGCATCCAAATAAACGAGAGGTGATTAAATGACGGAAATATTAAATTCCGCGATTGTTTTCTTTCGTTGCCTAACGGTTCACAATGAAAAGTCCAAATTAAATAACTGCCAGCTTCAAGCGTCGGGGCTCATAAACTATAGCTCATAACTTCATGTCACCAAGCAATCTTGAAACTAAGCAGATATGATACAGGTCATTATCAATCACCGCGTGGAGGAAGGAGGAGGGTGGGGAGGAGGGCGGAGGAAACTGGGTGAGAGTCATGGATTTTTCGGGCCCGCTTGTTTTTTTGAGGCCCATCAAGTGGGTGGGGGCGGGGTCGGCACACACAAAAACACGACCAAACGGTAGGAAAAAATACATTTCTGAACCCCTAAACATCTAAAAACGCTTCTTCTTCTGCCCCCCCCCCACCGCTCCTTACATATAAATGTTATTGAAAGTGAATATATAATAATAATAATAATATAATATAGGTTTGTTGCAAACGCAACCGGAGCGACAAGGACCGGGTGGTCACTGACTGCCGTCCGATGTTAAAACTAAAAAAATTAAAATTATAAAAGTTAAACAGTTAAAAGTTTAAAACGAGGACGGTGGCTCGGCTGCAGAGGAAGGGTTGATGGTATAGAGTTGGGGTCACGAATGCCTTACCACCAAGGTTAGACCTACCAGGGACATAATGGTCCCCGATGGCATCGCCAAACCTGAGGGACAAGTGCAGGG
Organism: Lithobius niger; assembly: GCA_023313725.1. Lineage (NCBI taxonomy): Eukaryota > Metazoa > Arthropoda > Chilopoda > Lithobiomorpha > Lithobiidae > Lithobius > Lithobius niger. The sequence goes on from JAHWFP010088993.1 coordinate 16,788, forward strand.
AAAAGCCGGGTAACGTTGTCAATGTTTCTTTAAAAATAATAAAATAATGCATCGTAGTTTAAAGCTTGGCCAATACCAATTGTCAACCTTCATAAAGATAATAAAAATAAAAACAATGAAATGCATGAAACCGGTTCAGTGAAAGTAAAAAAAACTGAAGTGGGAAGTAAGACTAGAGCTATTTACAATTTAAAAAGATGTATATAATAATAATAATAATAATAATAATAATAATAATAATAATAATAATAATAATAATAAACATGGAGCCAACCTGCAATATAGCGTGGCAGGACAGTTTGAATAAAAAAAAAAAAATTCAATAATAATAATAATAATAATATTTTCCCCTCAGAGAGTGGGCAGGACTTGGAAGGGTGGTGAGCCATTGATACCAAGCTTGTAATTTGTCTGGAAGGCAAGGAAGGATAGAAAAAAAAAATTTACGGTCGACGCTTCAGCAAATGGTTAAGAGGTAACTTGTCCAATACACGATGGAACCCAGACACAGTTATCATCGAGACTGCCTCCTCAGTCAGGGAGTTCCAAACAGGAGTCACACGAACAGCAAAAAAATTCTTTCGACAGTCCGGACGGGAACTTTGGACAGACAGCTTCTAGGAGTGGCCCCGAGTCGATTTCATAGGACAAAAATCAAAAAACAGCAAATCCACGGATAAGAAGCCTCGCAATATTTTGTAGTTAAGAATAAGGTCAAATTTGAGCCTCCGGAGTTCCAATGATTCAAGTCCCACGAGCTCCAGGAGGGCTTCAGGTGAAAAATCACGCAGACCAGGCAACCTCTTCGTAAAGCGACGATGAACCGATTCGACCAGGTCAATATCTTTTAATGGATAAGGGGACCACACCGGAGTCGCATACTCCAGTAGTGGACGCACAAACACCTTGAAAGCAAAGACCTTTTAGGCAAATTTCCAGAGGTGAAACACCTGTTTACGATTGCGAGTCGACGAAAAGCCAATGAAACAATTTTCTGACAATGAAGAGACGATTTTAGATCAGTAGTGAACCAGACGCCCAAATCTCGTACCTCAGACACCGACGGTAAAATTGTACCATCCAAGTGATAGATGTGATGAAGATTTTGTAGGCCAATGTGGAAAGAGTGGCATTTGGAAATAGATAAAGGTAGCTGCCAAGTAGTGGCCTATTTTGAGACCAATGTCTCCCTGGTTTTGAACTAATAAACCATATCACTGCTAGTGTACGTATTTTTTTTTCAATAGGTCTACATTTAAAAAAAAAGACTTGCCCTTTGGCGCCTTGGTTTCATCGTATTTAAAGCAATTACTTTTCCAGGGCTGTTAACGACAGCAGGAAAACTGTGCGTTCATTGTATTTTACTGGTAGGACTCAGATGGAAACGGTGTTTAAAGAACACGGTATTGAATGGTTTTGAGAGCAACCTTTTCCTTTCATCAAAACGCACGTTGTTCGTACAACTGAGAATTGTTGTTTTCTTTTCGCGAAACGACCACCATGCTCGACTTAAACTGAATAGACCACACCGTACCTTTCTGCTTCAGTAATTATACAGATCGAAGCTTTACGCGTCACTGATTGGTCACTGACAAACAACACAGATTTTGACAGTATAAAGAGCAAGCTGTTTGCTTGCGTAGAGTTATGCCCATACTATGGCAACGAAGTCACTTACGTGAATCGTACGATTAGGAAACACGAAGATGCTTTGCGTCAGGATAATTTGGTGAATCAGCGGCATAAAAACGAGATGTAGGTCCACTTAATACAAAGTACCAACGCCGAAGCAAACGAAATTATAGACCACTGAAAACACGTAGGTTTGAACTGTATGCAGCTACAGTATACTTGAATGAAGGAAATCAAGAGTACTCAAAGGCATGTCACATTTTCAGTTCTTCCGCAAACCCTCACCCCCCCCCCCATTCTCCCCCGGCCATAAATAATTGCCGGCCCTTAAATAGAGGCGATCAAAACTCATAAAAGTGCCCCTGTATACTGCTCGTGTTTCCTAGTTTTCAAACGCAGGAACTATTTTACAAAGCGGACGAGCATTGCGTGCACAAAATGAGTTTTCCGAAGCCGTTACCATCACCACCGCTGCCATTCGTTTTTCCACCCTGTCACATATATAAAGCCCTAATCGTTTCCTCCTTTTTCCATTATTATCTTCCCTTTCGGTAACAAATGGTCGGAATTTGCACCGAATTCTTGCTTGTAGCTGTCGGGGGCAAATTGTTGTTATCACGGAAAGGCGCGAAGCGAGCGGGGTTAGCGCCAGCAGAGCTTCGAGAGAAGTTTACTTTCTGCAATAATTATTCGACGAAAGTGGCAGAGGAGAGGAGTGGCGTAGGTCGGCGCGATGGTTTGTTCGGCTGCCGTACGAGAAAACAGTACAGCTTCTGCACCGGCAGCAATTTTCACTTACGAACAGCAATTGCGGCAGGCTGCAACTTGGCTAAATAAAATAAAAGGAAACTGCTCTTTGACCGACATTGCCCATACATCAAAAGGTTTGATGAAAAAAAAAAAAGAAAGAAAGGGGAGAATAATAAAATAAAACTTGCCTGCTTTATAAAGGGAATTCTTTAAGGGCAATAACTTTCGCGCGCTTTAAAAGGTCAAGAGGGGATTTTAAGGCATGCACCAAGGCTCCACCCACGCTCGTGCCAACGCTGATCGCAAATTCTCCTCCTAATGATGTCTCGTCGTGACTCTTCCCCTTCTTCTTCTTATTCTGCGTTTCGGGTCCCGGGAAACGCATTAAAAGTCTTAAGGTCTACCGCATTCCCCTCCTTTTTATGGAAAGCAGAGAATAAGACGGGGAAAAGTGTGAATGAGCGAAAAATGGGAATTTGTCGATGGCCGTATAGGAGCCGAGTTAACTTAAATCCAAACAAATAAACACCTCACAAACTTATAAACGATCAAGATCAAAGGTCTGAAGAGCCAACAAAACATAACATATAACCAGGTTGAAGAGGTGGGGGTGGTGGGGAGAGTTGGGGGCGGGGGGGGGGGGAGAGGTCGGTCACGGAGAAATTCAAATCGTGACATGCGTGTTGAGACTTTCTGTATGGCACCGGACTGTTTTGGCTTCGATTTCGAAAACCTGTAGGCTACCTGTGTGGCACCGAACTATTTCGCTTCGGTTTGGAAAATCAGTAATTTTAATTTGATCTTGCAAATCGAAACTATATCGATCTGATGTCACACTGAATTCCAGATAAAATAGCTCAGGAAAAAAATCTAGGAAAACATCCACAGAAAATATATCCCCGGAAAAAATATCCCCGGAAAAAAAATACCCAGAAAACGAACTCTGTTTACTTTTAGCTTACTTTTTTTTTTTTGCCTAGCCAAATTAAATCATTTACAATTACTTAATTTAAAACAGACAACCTGAATACGCATGCGAAAAGTTCTTTTTTAGGGGGGGGGGGGGGGGGGGGGTTGCCAAAATTTTTGGCCCCCCCCCCCCCCCGGCCATAAATAACGACCGTTCATTTGCACGCTCGCCTAATTTCACCCCTGCCTCCGGATTGCCAGGGCTACCAGTCCAGACCTGTGTGGCAGCCTACGAACGGCGTATGAGGCCGCCTGCCAGTTATAATTACCTAGAGGATTCTGGGTCAGATAGACTCCTTTATATGGGCGAACGGAGTTTTTCCGTACCTTGTTATAGTAAAAGGGATTCCCCATCATAACTAGGCCAGTTGTATGACCTATATGTATATATTTAATTGGCCTTGGGTGCATCGTTGCAGATCACTGATCTCTACAAATAAGTTTGTTTTTGAAGAAACAAGTTCTGGTACCAAGTGTTTAGGGAAAACATAATTCATATTAAACCTATCCCTATCCAACCCGTGTCTATAAAAGTAGAAATTATAATTCAGAGTTTATTTCAAGTTTATACGCCATCCATCCAGAATCCACTCATAATCCAAATACAGTTTACCGCTGTTAATTCAGCGAATATTATATCTCTCGCACGAAAGTTATTCACTTCTGAATTAGACTAATGCTAACTGGTTTTGCTCCGTCGCAACATAGAGCAATGCTACTCCACGAAGCTTCTGATTGGTTACCTCCCATCTCCCATAGCAACAATGAAAATGAAAGCAACAGAAAGACATAGACGTGTTCTGCAGGATAGTCACCTGCATCGTAATGGGAGATTTGTGGGGGGAAGTATTTGGTATTTGCGTTTGGTTGGAAGATTATGAAAAAAGCCACCTCAAATTTGGTGGGCATCGTGACTGACTCAGGCCCGTACTGGCCATGGTGCCAAGATGCTAATGGCACATATGGGCCCTCACGTAGATTCGTAAGGGGGTCTTTTTAGATTTGATAGTTACATAGAAGTAAAATTTCTGGTGTTGATGATTTTTTTCTCGTTGTAGTTTCCTGGTTGGTCTTAAAAGCTGGTCTCTTCCCTGTTCATTCCAAAGCTGTCTTTAAATGACAGCTATAAAGACAGCTTTACGGACCGGTCATTATTTTTTGCCGGGTAAGGGGGGGGGGAGGAGGAGGGGAGGAAAAATTCATTTCGAAAATGACCCTCTGAGCAGTCAAAATTTCTAAGACTCCCCCATGATGTGAGTGTTTACCAGGTTTTGAAGTTGTCAGTATCACTAATGCCTATAGAACAGTGACATTTGCCGCCATATTGGCACCAGATTGGCACCAGTATAGGGTTTCGTAGGTTAAAAAATGCGTACAGGGATGATAAAAGTACACTAAAAAGCACTACGCATTCAACGGGACAACCCCATTATTACATTATTCCATTATTACATTATTACAATAGAGTTAACCTCGAAACCTTTTTAATTCTATCCCATCGTGAAACTCTTTACAATCTCCAGATTCCAACACAATCTAACCTGCAATCATGGCTACAATTCTTCCGCACTAATATCCCTAACTTTACAGCCCAACAAAATAAGTTCTTAAAAAGAAAACTAAAAAAACGCGTATTCCCTGCATAAATCCTAAATTCGTTCCCCCCCCCCCCCTTTTTCTTTCGACCTTTCCCACCTCCGCTCCTTGTTGTCCTTCCGTCTCGTCACCACTTCCGGGCACCTTCAATACCAAGATGGCTGGCTGAGTGAAGAGTTGGTGTTTTAGCCTGTGTTTTTTATTTTTTTTATCTTTGAAAAATGAAGCCAATTTTTAAGTTTTGCTTCGAAATATAAGGTACCGTTTGTCCCGTTGAATGCGTAGTGCTTTTTAGTGTACTTTTATCATCAGTATAGGGTTTGGATGGCATAACTACAAGGTGCACTACATAAAAATGGAGGGAAAAACAACGGAAGAGCGGATTTCTTAGGCTTAAAATAACGTTGTTTTCTTCAACAACAAAATTCGCGCGTTTTAGGTCTAAGAAATCATTCTTCTAAGCATCGGCTTCAGTATGACGCCCTTCTGTTTCTCTCTGCAGTGCCCCTTGCAGCTAACCCATTAAGGCTCAAGCATAGAGTTATATACAATAATACTACATCGTGTCACTGCTCTATTGTAGTTTTTTCAATATATTTTCTGTCTTACATTCTGGTTCCTTGGCTTCTTCTGTCTTTCATTTATGTGCCGACTATGTTATGGGTGTGGACATACAATCAAAAAATACGTTCATCGTTAACGTGTGAAACTCGTCACAAGATGGGTGTAAGGATCATAGCCTTTTTATAGAACATATATCCTTAACTTTGTCCTTTCAACTAGTCATCTTGTCGGTGCAGAGTGCTGCTTACCTTATTTGGCTACAAGAAATCGTCTGCAGATAGTCTCAATACGCATATGAAAAATGCATGGAGTGGGGGGCAGGAATCAAAGTATTTTTCGACGTTGAGTGGGGAGGTCAATATTTTGTCAGCGTTTTGAGGGGGTGTCATTGAAAATTTGAAAGTTGAAAATTTTGCCTACTCCCCCGACCAAAAATAATGACCTGTCGCTGATAATCGAGTTCGTATAATTTCTCCCCCCCCCCACCCCGGATCGTGCTGGGGGCCTTTCTAAAACGTCCTGGCAGTTGGGCCCCAGGACTGCCAGTCCGGGTCTGGTCATAAGTGACGTCACAGTTGCAGTGAAGCGCTGAGTTGCTGCTACTTGATCTCTGATCGTGGTGTAGACGGACCAAACTGAAAAGTTTACTTACTAACTTACTAAGTACTTGATGTTGCATTGCGTACTGTATTGAACAAAATACGGTGTAGTCCCATGTTGCACTCGTGGTAATTGAAAAACTCTGTTGCGTCGAATTGCACTTTCATTTTCCGATGCAGCCTCGGTGCAGATAATATGGTTTTTCGATCAGATTCCTTTGGGTAAAAACTCTGAGCCCAAAGGATGCTGCTCGAAAAACCTTGGTACAGAGAATCTAATTCACTATTTTTACAATTTTCTCCGCGCCGGCTGGCATCTGTCGCTTGAAACTCAACAGTTCTTCGGAAACTTGCCGAATTCCCGACAAACCGAGTTCTGCATGCTCTTTTCGCTTCAAGATCAATACAAACCTTTAAGGCAAACGGGTTAATATAGACCTTGTGGCAAACGGGTTAATACAGACCTTGTGGCAAACGGGTTAATACAAACTTTTTTTTTTAATTTTAGGTATTAAAAATGGAACAACCATGTAGTTTTAGTGTAAATCACACCAGAAGATATATCCAATAGGCTTTAAAAAAAAAATGTCCAGAAAATTGACCACCTAATTAGCGTCAAGTATGCAAATTAGATACATTATGGAAATCAAGTGTAATTATTTTTTTAGGGGGAAATTTTGCTTCACACAAGAACCAAACTGCAGAAAAACATATAAGGAAGACAACTAACCAAACTTTTCCCTATAAAATTAACCTTATGTAAGTTATTATGCAAGTCGAATCCAAAATTTACATCAATTATATGCACCTCTTGTCCAAAGAGTGTGAAACAGCACCATCAAACATACTTTTGTTAAATGTTTTTTTGGCTAGCGCTCCTCGTATACATGTGAGGCACATTCCTGCCAAATTTTACAGGGATTGAACCAAAATCAAAGCCATTATGCATGATTTACTGGCAAAATATATCGAAAAATACGTTTTCGGCAAGTCAATTGTAAAGAACGACTGGAGGCAGCCATGTTTTATGACGATTGTGCCCACCAGTGATGAAATGTAGAACTACAGCCTGGCAACCGAGGGTCATTTGAGCTATAGCTTCGTTCAGAACATGTTTGTGCTTGAAAAGACTGACAGAAAACTGCCATTTTTTGGCAAAAAACAGCAGACAGCGACCCTAAGCTGTTCACTTCCGATTCTACTTTCTGAAAACAAGTACGCTGCACTATTTTACTTAATATTAAATAAATAAAACTAACTACTGCAGATTAAAAAACTGTTTTCACGAAAAAAGACAGAAATATTTCAGGTATTATTTCCACTAAAATTTTTGTTGTGTTTTATCACCTCTGTATTACACTTTTGCCACCTTAACAGCAGTGGCGTGACTACAATGAGGGAGAGTATATAGGCAGCCGCCTCCGGACACACCGACTTTGGAGGCCCACTGGTCCCAATTTAAAATTGTTTGTAATGGCAACACATTAGAAAGTTAGTTATTGCTGTAGTTTCGTGAAAATAGGTGTCTTATGTTGTAAAAACTTAATTATGTTATTTTTTTAAAGAACGGTTGGGGGGGGGGGGGAGCTACACTGGGCTTTCTCCTTACGTGGCAAAAACGGCATTTTTTTTATGAAGGGACTCTTTCCTTGTGTGCGTGTGTGTGCCAAAACTGTATTTCTTTTTTATTTATGACGGTGGCCCTGGGCTCTTGTATGAAGGAAGGCTGCCTCGAATGGGCTCTCGCCTTGTATTGTAAAAACATTTTTTTTATGAAGGGGCGGCGGCCTCTATTGGGCCTCACGTTGTGTGGCAATGACTACATTTTTTTAATGCAGTGGGGGGGGGGGGGGGAGCGCCCAATTTGGAAGTTACGCCGCTGAGCAACAAATGATGGCATAAAAATATCGACGTGAATGAGTATACTGTGATACTACTGTGGCAGATTTACACAGGGCCGGATTTAAGCCCTTGCCGCCTGCAGGCCCAATAATAATGCCACTTTTGAGTGTTCCCAAAACATCCCCGTCCCCCAGAGTCTTACGGAACGCTTAATCGATCCTCTCCACACCCACCACCTTTCTTAATTAGTATGTTCTTTCGCGATCTACGGAAAACTGGTAGGCAATAATATATATGCGCTATGTTACTACAATGCTGCAAAGCAAAGTAATTAAAATTAATCTATTTCAGTTGCCCTTTGAACTTGATTTAAGAAATTTTAGGGATTTGCGTCAAAAGGCCTCGTCCCTTTCTTTCCTAGCTTATACTGAGCGCCGCTCAGTTTCACTCGCTCGTGGCTACGCATTTTGTGTCATTACGACGATCAACGCTTGGACGAGATGGTACTAACTATACGGTCACGGTTGGTGGAAAGCATTATATATAGGTATTGCACATGATAGCAACAACTTGTTTATACCGTCATCTTTTGACAGGATGCAGTGTTTGTAACGCTTTTAGACTGATCTGCAGTTACCTTAATGCTAACAATGGATGGCGCCAGCAGTTAATTTTTCATGAAAGGCGGAGGGCCCACAAAACTAAAACTAGCTGATCTCACTATAGTTTTTAAGCCGTCGTGCCGCCCCTAAAAAAGTGCCGCTATAGAAATCCGGCCCTTGATTTACACCAGCGCTTTAATTTGATTGTACGGAAACAAGCGCGTAACTCGGCTCCAATAGTGTCATGTAACAGCATGCCGCAACTACATTTCCTAAAGGGTGTACATGGGTAGTTATTAAATTACCAGGGAATGCAGCTCTGTAACGAGAAAGCATCGTTATCAAAGTCAAATCAGCGATATAATCGAATTACTGGGTGCTTGTTTGAATCTACTCACCTCTGCAACTGTGATCCGGCTGAAGCCGATTAGTTATTATTGTAGAAGAGTGGAGTTGCTGCATTGAACTATTAAAAAGCAATTTGGGCAATTTTCGCTTGCATATCTCAGTTCTTGAATCCATTGTGCATTCCTGAATGCGAGAAGAACGACTGCGATGAAGGCTTATGCAAAACATAATTATGTCTTCGGACACGGAATTTTTTTTTTTGGTCCCCATACCTGCTTAAAGATATCAACGTTCTTGAACGAATACAAACAAGAGTAATTACTAGGCCTTGCCACAACCCTTTCCTTGACAAAGTGGTACAAGTATAGCCGGGATCTGCCTTACCATGCCCGGCTTCAGAACTTGCAGCTCCTTACAGCGAAACAAAGATTGGTTCAGGGAGACCTAATTCAGATACACCTAATCATTTACAATCATCGTATATTTCTCTGTGTGTATGTATATCTATAATTACACAAGAGGTAAGGTAGCATGCATCGGCACCAAGAGTTGCAGCAAGTGCCAGCAGCAGCAACGGCACCGCCCCTATGGTAGGAGGGAAAGCATTTCAGGACAGCATGCATTTCACGACAGCATGCAGCATCTAATCAGTGTTCTATCATCTATTGAAGAAGACCTCTCCAGAACGTAAAAAAAACTATTTATCTCCAGTTTTAAGGAAGTTATGGCAGAAAGCCTTAAGCTTGTGGCACACTGCTCCGTTCCGACGGTGAAGAGAGTCTCCAGGGCCAATGTAGTTAGCAACTGACTGCAACGATGGCCAACACAAATTGCTTTCGTCGCTAACTACGGTGGCCCTGGAGGCTCTCTTCGTCGTCGGAACGGACCAGTGTGTCACAAACTTTACGGCTGTTTTAAACTTCAATGAAGGCTTAGAAATATGGAAGGGCGTTTGGATTTTTCCTATCATATCAGTCTTAAAATACCAAACCGTGCATTCAACACCAACGCACGGGCTTCAGCTAGTAAAGTTTTCAAAAGCCTCCTGATATTTTTTCTGTCTGCTCCTACTGTCCCATCTTATCGGCACCATTTCGAAGACAATGTACGTCACCTTTTTTTTTTTTCTGTGAGAGGATTGTCCAGCCTTGGAACCGTCCGTCTCATCTTGCGATTTTGGCTCCCTCTTTGAACTTGTTCAAGAATTCTCTTGGTCGGGCGTGATTGGGTTTTGCGATGGATGGGTGCCACTGAGCTCTTCTAGTTGTCAGCATGTTTTCCGTTTCTGTTCGCCTACCGTGAGTGAGTTTATTCTGCAGTAAATAACCGTACAAAAATGCCGTATCTGCCCACGCCCCACATGAGCTTCTGCCCACGTGTGGTTTGTGGGGCACCGTACAAATAATAAGTTAAAGGAATACTAAACCCTCCAACTACGATTTTTTTTTATCGTTAGTTTAGGTGCAGGAATTAGTGTTAATAGGCATCCGACGTCAATAGGTGTTAGCGCTTAAGCCGTACGAATGTTTAAAACGCCTGCTTTAAGCAGACGACGCTTCCGGAACTCCCAATCGCTGGAGAATATCCCGCCTCGAATCGCGCGGAGTGACGTCATTTTTCTTACCGCATTCCAGGCTGCTTGCTTCATCTACGAAGGGAATGACCGCGCCGCAACTGGCTCTAAGAATAATGACGTCACAGCCTCTCCATGGCGGCAACTCACGCAGTTTCTCGTCGGCTTAGGCATGGTTTTCGAATCAGCGTTCTTTACGTAAGCAAGTAAACGCCTTGGAGTGGTTCTTACTAGCGGTAAGACAACTGTTTCATTGTTGCAGGAGTATGTGTGAAAGTTATAAATCCACTTGCTGCGACAATAGCCCAACAATGAAAGAGTTGTGGCAATTGTGTTAGCTTACATTTTGAGGTTCGTAAAAATACAGCGAATTGTTGTAGCATTTTGCAACAGTGCAATGCCTATTTGCTGGCATCTCTGAACTCCACTGTGGGCCGGCTTAAGCTACGGTTGCCAGCGCCATGTCTGTGCTTCTGCGGTTCTTGATCGGAGGACATCTGTACAATCACGTGACCCATAGAGCAGTGACACGACGTAGTATTATTGTACACAACTCTATCCTGGAGCCTTAATGGGTTAGCTGCAAGGGGCACTGCAGAGAGAAACATAAGGGCGTCAAACTGAAGCTGATGCTGTGAAAAATGATTTCTTAGACCTAAAACGCGCGATTTTTGTTGTTGGAGAAAACAACGTTATTTTAAGCCTAAGAAATCCGCTCTTCCGTTGTTTTTCCCTCCATTTTTATGTAGTGCATCTTGTAGTTATACCCTCCAAAACCCATACTGGTGCCAATCTGGTGCCAATATAGCGGCGAATGTCACTGCTCTATACGCAGTCTTCAAGCGGTGAGTGTTAGCATCCCTTTTGGAGTCAGGGCGCAGTTATGCAACGACTCGCCTTTGCATTCTCGCAGAGCTAGAAATCATCTGAAATTCCAACATGGCGGCGATTTTAGCTCTGCCGACTCGCAACGAAAAAAGTCAATACGCGAGTTCAGAAGCGACTGGGAAAATAGTTTCGTCAGGAGGAATTCTTTATCTTATTGTCACGGATTATAAGACCTCAAGCATTTACTCAAACGACGTCGGATTTAGCTAATCCGGATAGTGTTATACTGTGGCAACGACACGTTTGCCACCGTGATTAAATTCTAGCTGCGAGAATGCAAAGGCGAGTTGTTGCGTAAACGAGCCCTAACGCTGCGACTGTAGGAGTTAAAGCGGATTCCCATACTCACGCTTACGCTTATGTCTACGCCTACGTAGAACCATGCCCTCCAGGCTTCGCGCGAGCGACTGGTACGTAAACGTTCAGTTTTCGCAGAGAGCAAATTATTAATGAGCCGTGCGTTGGCCAATCACAAAGAGGGATGCGCGTGACGCTGTACCATCATGGCGCCTGGTCTTCGCTCGGCGATATGTGCCGATCAGGCGATCACAGTGAATAATGTGTCCGTTCTTAAATTCAGTACACATTATCGAGTCACAACTACGTTGACATGATGCAAAATTATAACATTAGGCGATAACATGGATTTAAAACTACGTGGACAAAACTTTAAGTTTTAGACATTTTAGCTGGTTATTGCCGGACGATCGCTTGCCAACGGCCTTGCTCGATCACTGGATACGCATTTGTTTACCCGGTTCGGCCGCTAATTTGTCTCTCATTCCACGATTGTTTATTTCTTTGAAGACGGTTGCTTGCCAGCTCTTTGTTTAAATGCACAATAGCCTTTTTTGATTACAATAATCAAAATGCTCGATTTTAGTTATTGTGTGGGCTCGTTTGTTGTTGGACTATGTGCTACGCTATTGGCTGACGTTGTCCGTTCGACGCAAGGATCAACGCTGAAGTGGGAATGACTGCCTACGCACAGTACGTAAACATAAACACAAGCATAAACGTATACACTCATATGGGTAGAGGCCTTTACTACCCGCTATAGTTTGTTCCACATTATGTTTTCAGAAAACTGACTGGATGACGACTCGTTTCCTTGCACTAAGAATGCAAAAACGTGTGGATATCACACTTGTAGACCATACAAAGTTACTGTTAGAGTTTGTGAATGGGATGTTTACAGATTTGTTGCACTCTTAGTGGAAGAAAACGTGGCGTTCTACAGTCAGTTTTCTGAAAACATAATGTGGAACAAAGTATAGTTGCAGCAAAGTTTAAAATCATTGTTCTACTTCGTTCTTTATCCTAGTTGTTATTTACAAACATATTTAATTGCTCATTTATTGCTGCGTATATTCATGAAAAACTGAAAACTGGTCGTAAATAAATAACGATAGACTAGCAAATCGTTTTCGGCGAGCGAGAAGTTCTTGCTACGTAAATACAGTTCATTTTCTCCTATACTCTGCACAGCAGGTTACAGATTGCTTAGCAGCTTATTTCTGCACCTGACGCAGTAATTAGAATACAATTTGCCCACGAAACTGCCACATTATTAAATTATAATTCTCAGAAAGCCGATTTGTTAGCTTTCTTTTCTCGGCGTCAACGGTAAAACGGGAATGGATTTTGGCATAAAAATTTCCACAATTCCATATCCCGATACTGCCAGCAGCCGGGAGAATGCGGCATCAGTTAGTCGTTTTCCCCTTTCTTGGACGAAGAAACTTCTCTTCTCCCCAACACCCATTTATTTTTGATGGACGCTACAACAGACATTTAATTAGGTATGTTTCCAAAAAGGCAGAAGAAGAAACGGTAATGATTCTCTCAGGCGAAGCGAATAATAATTAATATTTAGGCCCTAAAGCTTTTGCGAGCTTCATCTTTCTACCATTTTTACGTTGATGTTCTTTTGTTCTTTTTTATTTTATAGATTTAAAATTTTTCGCGTTTTTCATTTCAGTCTTCTTTTTTTCTTTCTTTCTTTTTTCAGTTACCCGTATAATTTGGTACTTAAAAACCTCACGGCGGGCTGGATTTGACGATTAGGGCTAAATGGCGCATTTTAATATTCACGCATTTTCTGCGTATTCTGAAATTGGAATTGACGGATTCAGCCAAGTCTGGAGAACTTTAATGAATATCTAAATATCTTTTACGTTTTATTTCGTAAAAGAGAAATGAAGTTACGTGTTGAATTAAAAAAAACATTTTTTTTTTAATTCACTGTTGATAGCTGATGAACTGAGTCAATTTAAGAAACGGTGCCTTCAGGCAATTATAGTCGAAAAAGTGAATAAAAAATAAGAAACTGATACACTCGATAAATAAGCTACTTGAAAAATCTACTAGAAGAAGAAACCCGTCCTCCAGACGGATGTAATAAACATGTGGTATTGTCTACCGTGTATGTCCATGCGTCTTCAAAGTAATTTTCTTTGAAAATCATTAATTTGGCGCATACTGGCCAACAAGCGCCGATTTTCGTTCGCTTCGCTCACTCAATCAGCGCATCTCCCTTGCTACTGTAAGGGCTCACGCGCAGTAGGCGACCAGGCCGCACGACCAGATTGTTAGGGGCAGTGAGAATGTTTAGTGCGTGGTATTGCATTAACCGTAAGCATTGTCATCGGCCCGACCTGGCTGCTTAGTGTGCGGGGCCCTAAAACGTTCTCTCCCGTTGCCTTCTTACCTGCAGTGACAGCTTGGCTTGGTGTCACCGAATTTCTATAACATCCATTGCGAACTACTGCTCATTTCCAGTTTGGCGTCCTTCTTCCCCCCCCCCCTTGCTTTCTTGCGGAGATCCGGATCGTTTCATTTTTGTCAACAACCGCTTATTTTCAGCATCGTTAGCATCTGTTTGTTATCAGCCTACGCTTTGCGGATGGCGATTGCTGATTGCATTGTTGGTTAATAACAATGTTTACAACAATGTAAAACAATGGTGGTGCAACTGCAGATCTTCACGATAGTAACGGTTTCGCGAGCATTTATGTCTGCACTGCGCAGAGCAGTAGAGTCGCTTTCTTTTGATGATTTTGTTACCTTCAGCGTATGCTGGAAGCTATGGTCTGCAACACAGATAGGTTACCCGGCCATAAGGTGGGTTTAAGGCCATAATGGATGGATAGGCAATGAATAAGCGGATCAAGTTGCAAAAGCAGCTGCCAGTGCTACTGCTGTCGATGAAGTATCACCCGTTCGTGCAGCAACGGCCCGTCAGAAAGTCCTTGCAATCTTGGATACTTTCGCGGTGGGAGAAGGAGTGGAGAGGGGCAACCCCAGGTAGGGCGCTCTTTAATACGTATACACTCACACTGTTCTTATCGGACACTAGCGGAGTCGCTCGTTTCGCTCGCTCATTCCGCGTCGTCTCGCTCCCCCCCCCCCCCTCATGTAATTTGCCGTTCGGTCGGTAGATGGCATCGTATGTTCGCGCTGCTCGCCGTTGCGTTCCGGCGCAGCTACTATCTCAGCGGGCCTTTACTGCCACTCTTATAATTTGCCGTTCCGTCGGTAGATAGCGGAGATGGCATCGTATGTCCTGCTTGCTGCTGCGCTGAAGATGGCTGCGTTGCGGACTTGTGTAATTATATATATAGATTGCTGGATGGGCTGCCTTTCTGGACGGCAAAAGCATTGTCGCGCTCGCGGATGGACGTTGCTTACTTCAGCCACATAGGAAACGCACGGGGTGGAGCTTGACGGCTGCATGTAAGTGTGGCGAGGAGAACATTGTTGACTATCTGTTGCTACACTGTTCCTTACAGCAATCCGAACGTAGGAATATCAGACGTTGGGTGCAAAGTGCAACGTCCAGTGGTGAACTTATTATTGTCACTAACCAAAGAGTGATGTTGCGCGGCTTCGTGCTGTTGCGCGGTTCGTGAAAGCAACGTCAGTGCAAATATGATCTCAGCTTCTTGTAGAAGTGTGCGGGTGCAAGTTGTTACACCGCGATTGTTATCTTGTACGCAGTGGAGTGACCAAAAGAAATTTGTGCGCTAGTGCGTCAACGGCTTGAACACAACGGCATCCGGATCTGGTGCCCGACAGTGGAGGGGACATAGACTTTAGCATCTGGACCGATTGATGTGACGTGAGTGATGGTAACATGGAGCATGGACCAATGGTGTTGTTCGCTATTTTAGTACTGTATAGTCAGTCATATTTTGTTACTGTATCTTGAGTATTGTGTATTTTTTTTTTGGGGGGGGGGGGTTGTTATTAGCGTGGGCGCATGGCTGGGGGCAAGGGCTCAGAAATAAAAACACGCATATCTCGTAACCGCGGAATGGCAAGACCAAACGAAATTCTGCGTTCAGGTGCAAATCTACACCAAAGGTTAGCTGTCTAGAGAAACCATCCGCACCATCACAAACCAAATCTTAAACCACCTTATTGACGTCCAGGCATCCGACTTTTTTTTTCTTTCTCACACTATGGCCAGGGGGCATCCCCTAAAACTCTGCGGTAGTGTCTCCTCCGGTAATGTTCGGCACCGATTTTTCTCAGAACGCGTGGTCGAGGCCTGGAATGCCCTTCCTGTATCGGTTGTTCTCTCCACTTCGCTTGATTTTTTCAAAAGTCGGCTGGACCTTTTTCTTGATTAGGCTTTTCCTGGTGGTTGGTCCTTGGTTTGTGTGTGTGTGGAGTGTGGGTTTGGGGGAGAGGGGGGGGTTGCTTCTTGGCTTTTGCTTGCACCGTCGGGTTCTCTATTCTATTCTAAATATTTAACGGAAATGCGGTAGCAAAATTCAAAAAATCCGGCTCGGTAGGCTTTTAATGTTTAAACTAGCCGTTGAACCACCTATGGTGACGTCAAAAAGCTCGCCAAATGCAAGCTGCATACGAAAAATACTGTGAAGGTTTGACGCACTCCCAGCCGTAGCCATGGCACCAGAAGGTGGGAAGGATAATTTTGCTAGGTAAATCCAAACGGCAATTCCTACGATCTTTTTTTTATGCCGCAATCGACACGAGCACGAGGCATCATCTGGCCCTTCTCTTCCCGAAAAATGACAAGTAGCTATAGTGTCCGCGGCCTGTCTTGAGTCCCGCAGGTATTCATGAGCGGCTACGTCTTCCTGGAAGGGGCGGCTTTAGTCGACGGCTGCCATTGTTTTTGTAACCATCTTGTATATCAACAAGGCACTCTGCTACCAAAAACATACAATTGATTATCTGTGTCGTTCTGGGGTAAACTCAAAATAGGCCCTGGACACTTGAAGGTTAGGATCGCACCCGGTACCTCTTGAGCATGAGATGAGCGTGCTAACCGTAAGCTACCTTGCGTGGAAATAAAAGATTGTAACTTGAAGTGAAATGCTACGACGGGTGTTTGTTTATACAAAAACTTATCCTGCTGAAAAAAATATTACCATTTACCAATACTGACGAGAAAACATATTTAGTGAAAAAAAACAGTACTATGTAATAGCATATAACTGAAATAATATGGAAATGTCTGTGGCTACGAGATTTAAAAAAAAAGCTCGTGAAATGGCTAAATGCAGAAACGGCTTTTTTTCACGTACCAGCTTTTCACCCCTGACATTACGTTTTTAAAAAAATATATTTTTTTGTTCACTGTTAATATGCTTAGAATGATTATTATTTTTTGCTTTGTTTTGTTTAGCTGTGTTTTGACGTGTTGTATAGTGCACCGTCATCGCTGTCCGTTTCTCATGGCAACCGAACAACGCGTGCCACCATCTTGTAATGGTGGGGTAAATAATCGCGTATGAAGCAAGCAGACGACGTTACTTGGTTTAGCCATGGAGAAAGGAATTCGCTGGAAATCTAAATAAGGACCAGAAATCCGACAATCGTTAACCATCTTGATGTATAAACATGACACCAGCGCTGATGGCACGAAACAAGCCAAAATAACAAAATGGCGGAGAAAGCCAAGCCGTCTTCCCCACCAAGCGTTCCCCACCAATCTAGCCAGATGTCGGACTCCACGGCTACATGATGACAGTACCGCAGGAAACTGTTACGTCAGATAGGCGGTTTTTTTGGTCAAATATGTTACTGTATTTTTTCATAATTATTGCACCCAACACACGAGCCAGTGTCTTCGTGGTGGATTGGTTGAAGATGGAACTGAATAAATAAAAAAAAAATACACTGGGAACAAACTAAAGTTACATCCATGTTAAGTTGGCAGGCGCAGACTTGCCACCCTTAAACTGGAGTAACAGTTCCCCACTTTTGGTGTAACATGAAAATAAAAAAAATGTATGACCATGTTGCACTCGTACCAGGAGCCAAATAGAAAACAACAGAAGTGTGTCTCGCTAATAATTGCAATGAGAGCCTGGATTCTAGTACAGTATCGGACGGATCATGGATGAAATAACATACTAGATTCGACAATATGGCCGCCGAAAGTGCCACTGATGCGATTGATTTGTCCAGTTGCCGCTTTCTGTCAAGCGAGGGCGATACTTACAGGTAAAAGAATGTTAACTTTCCTTCCTTTAAAGCACTTTCTGTATACACGAACGTGTCGCTATTTATTCCAAGTGCAGTGAACTAGGTTAACCGTGTCGGAGTGATAACTTAAAAAACCTATTTCAAAATACTCTTATACATAATACGAATTTGTCACGCAAATCTACGTAAGATTAAAATTATTATTTTTAAAACCGTCCCCAGCTACCAATAGACATACGGTGCGTTTCTTTTCCTGGAAGCGGTTTAGCATACCAAGCCTATCGTGTACGATTAACGTCAAATTGTGTCTAGATTAACGGGATTGATGTGGTGTGCAGTGCATACTATTGAGTTGACCTTACACCATAGGCCGTGTTTCGTTAAGTCGCACGATGGAAAAAAAACATACGGGTCGCGACTTACTAATAAAAGAGTCACCGGTGCGATTTGCTTGGCCAATTTCCGAGCAGATCTCAAAGAAATGGACCACTCGTGGGGGTCATTTTGTCTAACTCCCTAATATTGTTATAGGTCGGGCCGGATAGTTTACTGGTCATGGGAGAGCATATTTTATTGCGCTGTGCTAACGTCAGATGGCGCTGTAACATGGCGCATGCGCGGAGTTACCTACAATCAAAACTGAAACTTGTCACGTGAAGGGTATTGACTAAAATGACTAGCCGTGATTACGGCTCGCTTGATAAGTAAATAAGTTAAGAAATAAATAAATAAAATTAATCTGACGACGGATCGCACATCTAATGGCCGTCTCATACAGATGGCGACCTCTACTGACAGATTTCTATAACACTGTAGACTGTCCTGACTTAAAGGCGCCTTTTCACCTTTTCAACTCCTAGATGCAACACCGTAGAATCTTCGAGCAATATAAAGCAAATAGCGGAAAATAAAAAATGAAACAACTCAATTCGCAGCAGATCCGCGGTTAGTTTCATAACCAAAACGAGATCACGTGACCCACATCAGCCTATTGGATGACGGAGAATACGGAACGCAAATGCTGTGTTTAGAATATGGGCAACGCTATCGAAATGGTGAACAGGCACCTTTAACAATGTGGAAGGTAAAATGGAAATATACCATCAGCAAAAATTCATGCACTAGAAATAAGGTAGTCTATTTATTTCAGTGAAGTGGAAGTTACGGAAACATAGTTATCAATATTTCTGCCGTCTATACACACATTGATGTGATTTACTATAGAGCAGTGACACGACGTAGTATTATTGTATATAACTCTATGCTGGAACCTTAATGGGTTAGCTGCAAGGGGCACTGCAGAGAGAAACAGAAGGGCGTCATACTGAAGCCGATGCTGTGAAGAGTGATTTCTTATACCTAAAACGCGCGATTTTTGTTGTTGGAGAAAACAACGCTATTTTAAGCCTAATAAATCCGCTCTTCCGTTGTTTCACCCTCCATAACCCATACTGGTGCCAATATGGCGGCAAATGTCACTGCTCTATTGTACTTCCTTCCTAC
>JAHWFP010088993.1:41115-61990 GCA_023313725.1 Lithobius niger
GTTTTCCAGGTTTTGTCTGAACCCTGTTTTAGGCTCAATAAACCTATTAAATCAATGAGAGCTTCAAGAGAAAGACACACACGCACAACAAAAATTCCAAATCGTTGAGTTCAAACAAGATATCGTTCGCTTCTCTCACTTGGTAAATTAAGACGGGTAGTTTTATTTATTCAGAAAATTGTGAACAATTTTATAACAGTTAATACAGTTTTAGCCCTTAAAGCCCTAAGCTTCAGCTTTAATGCCATTTTCGAACTTTGCCATTATTATTTCGAGCCCTTATGTTATTTCGAGTGGCATGATTACGGAGCTAGCAAACAAACAAACAAAAAAAATTAAAAAATGCAGTGGAAAAGCGCTTACCTAATCCATTAAGCGAAAAGCAATTATATTTTGCTCATCTTGTAATTTTCTGGAAAATTAACTGGACCGAATATTATTCTGGGATTTTTTTTTTTCCATTTCATTACTGCAAAAACAAAGACCAGCTAGTTTGTACAAGTCGCAGTCGTTGGTCCAGAAAATTGATCATTAGAAGCCAACAATAACACTGAAAGTTGTTTTTTATCCTTAATTTGACGCTAAGAAACCAGTAAGCAATTATAACCGTGGTTGTCCATATCGCGATGTTTAGAAATAGAAATATGAGACAGATTGTTACCCGTTTACGTTCGTTGGTTGGATGTTTTGCCAATTAAGGAGATTCGTCGCCAAAAAAAGAAAGTTGAAGAACAAAGAAAAATATAGAAACCTTCGCAAACAAAAAGAAAGTACGGTATAGTTTATCAACAACATGGCCGTAAATTGCCTCTGCGGCGCTTCCTCCCCACTTCCCCCGACCTATACTCGCACCCCGTAAAAGGCTTCTTTACAGTTGTGAAGTGGGACTTCACGTAAACGGAATTTCCAGCAACACCTGATTCCCTGCCATTCGCCCTCGAGTTACCGTCGACCAACACCGTAGGATACCAATAAAGAGCTTATTTCTCTTCGCTCACTCAATCAGCGTAGTCCCCCCCCCCTACTGATAACGATCCCCTCTGTCTAATGATCACTTTCATTGTACAGGGTGAGAAATAACCTTTTGATAGGGGTCTGCATGAAGGAGTAAAACAATTAGGAAATTATGGTACTACCAAACGTTAACTAGGATTATTGTAGTGACAAAAACTAAATTAAAAGTGGCTATGACCACCGTTTGCTTCTGTTACAGCATGGAGATGATCAGGCTAGGAGGTCAGAAGAATCACAAGCAAGTCTGTATTTAATTCCATGTCACGGACAACTTGTTCAAGATGTTCAAGGAGTGTTGCCCACGAATAGTGGTCCGGTCCAAATTCCACTATCATCAAGGGCTCAACTGAGTCAGAATAGCCCCAAAACGCTCACCTGTATTCAGGTCCGGTGATACACCCAGCCATTCAGAACATCCGAAGAAGTCTACGCCACTTAGCCGAAGACGGTGGATATCATTTGCCTTGAAGCGACGTGCTATGTCGTGAAGAAAGCAGACCTCCGTTGCGACCAGGGTATTGTTGGGAACCCTTGAGGAACGGAATAACCGTGGTTGTCAAGATTTCCTCCCTGAAAATTTCCCCACTCCAGCTTTGACCTTCCTCCCTGATGACTCACATCATTCGTTTGTCGGTGAAACAGACGAACAAACCAGTGAAGTTCTGAATGGCAAGGTGCATCACCGGACCTGACTGCAGTGGAGCTTTTGGGGGCTAGTTTGAAGGATTCAGTTGAGTCCTTGATGATAGTAGAACGTGGGCAACACTGCGTGCACATCTGGAACAAGTCCTCCATTACATGGAATGGAATACGGATTCGTTTGCGACTCTTCTGAGTTCCCATTCTGGTCGTCTTCGCGCTGTGAGCGAAGCAAACGGTGAACATAGTTTTCGTAACCACAATAGTCATAGTAAACATTTGGTATTATCATAATTTCCTAATTGTTGTTAATTTTTCCTGCAGACCCCTAGAAACAAATTATTTCTCACCCTGTATATATTATTCCATGTTCATGAACATGCTATGGCGGAAATACCACACGCATCATGAGACAATAATGAACTTCCAGTACATTACCAACCACAGTATGGCAAATCATGTAGGACACCTCTTTATTTCTGCAATTTTTCAGTCGCTTTGCCAACGCTATTTGCGTGTCTGACGGGTAGGATAGCTTCTCACCAACGATTTGAAACTGAGATTTAGTTGCATCGACGAATGATTCTCATTTTTATAACTGCCGGAGGTGCAAACCTTTTGGGGCGTTAAATTACTGCGTCATTATTGGTATATCGAAAGGTGGAATTTTTCCCTAAAACGAAATTCAGCGAGCATCAACGAAATTAAGAACACCATGCCGTTTTGGGTTCTATTATATTTAAAAATCGCCAAAAATCGGTGAATTTCTTTGTCGCAGCTTTTAGCATCACATGAAGAATATAATCACTAAAAGGAGTGAAAAACTTTAGATAGTTCCGCTCATCGCTTTAATTTGTAGCCAACACATTGAAACTAGTTCGTCAAAGACGACGAGATTTATAAGATGCACCTGTACTGATGTATACTAATGTTTTGAATTGTAAATTTTTAAATTTCAAAATTGTTGTTTTTTAATTGTATATTTTTAATTGTATTGTTTTAATTGCAAATTTTAATTATGAATTTATTTCTAGCTCTGCTAAATAATTTATTTACAGAATGATAACACAAAGTAGTTACCTGCTCATTGAGCTCCTCACTATAAATTAATTTCCAAATATTTGTAAGTTAACTGTATATTGACTGCGAGGTATATCTTTCGGTTTCGGTTATAATCATAAATATGCGATGAGGAACAAATGAATCGATACCGTTCCGTACATTACCTACCAAGACAAAAAATATGCTTGAAGTGGTTAGCTAGTTTGGGCACGCGTGACGTTAATTGTCCAGCTTTAGCTTCCCACATGCATTCTGATGATGTCCTATTCATAGAATTAGGTTCGTAAATCAATAAAATTGAGTAGGCGGTTACCGAGTATTTGGATCCAAAATCTAAAAATAATATAAGGCTTCACGGAAATTTATCAGATATTATTTAAAACCACTAAAATATGTGCCACTTAAAATGCCACCTCCAAGTAAAGTGCCTGTCGTTGTTACCGGCGTTTCTGCACAAAGAGGTAGGCGTCACGTTAGGTGATTTTCAGATTTTTGCACTTGCCCATTCCTTCTTGTGGCATGCATCGTCGTACGAGGAAAAAAAAAAGAAGAAAGTCCATCGCTTTTAGCGATGTAACAAGCTTTACCTTGCCCGCTAGTAGATGGCACCACTGATTGCAGATCTGTGTCCAGCCACAACGAGACAAGTGTCACTTCTCGCCCTAAGCGCTTGACCTAAGACGATATCCTCTGTGTTAAAGCTTGGCGCATGCGTCGTACGTGTCTTGGCGTGTGTGGTCGACCAGTCTGCTTTGCTCGAGCGTGTTTCGGATGTCTAACGGTTACGTTAGTTGTTGAAACGTTGTCCCCACAGGAGCAATACGGCATGGTAGGTTTGGCTGCCCACTGCATCAGCTTCTGTGTTTTCTAACTTGTAACGCGTTGTGAACAAGACCCAAATATTTGAGTGTTGAAAATTAAAGTTGACTGATTTTATATGCATGTATTGCGGGCAGGGGGCAACTTTTCAACAATCCACCTTCTCTTGCAAGATAATGCTGTTGTATTCGGTTATATTTCAGTTTGCCTTTGGAAAGAAACATGCAAAAAACACTGTTGTGACTATGTTTTTCGCTTTATCATGCCTGAAGCCCTAACCAGGCTGAAGAAAATTTCGTGCGAAGCGATTCATTACTATGTGCCAACATGGTCAAAATTACTGCAATTGTAGAGTTGGTGTTGCGTTTATCAATCTATTTTGACATATTTCTTACACCATCCCGCATCGTTATGTAGCTGCGAGCAGCCAGTCTGGTTTGGCCTTAACGTGCGAAAGTCCATTAACATGGAAGACGTGCGGTTAAGCCCTTGCATTCTCGCCCTCTATAGAGCAGTGACATTTGCCGCCATATTGGTACCAGTATGGGTTTTGGAGGGCACAACTACAAGGTGCACTACATAAATATGGAGTGAAAAACAAGGGAAGAGCGGATTTTTTTAGGCTTAAAATAACGTTGTTTTCTCCAACAACACAAATCGCGCGTTTTAGGTCAAAGAAATCATTCTTCACAGCATCGGCTTCAGTATGATGCCCTTCTGTTTCGAGTGTAGGTCAGAAGCTCACCCACCAAAAGCTCACTTTCAATAAGCTCACCCCCCAAAAGCTCACTTGACATGCTCACCTAAGAAAAAAATTTCCAGACAAAAGCTCACCTAATACTATTACGCCCGTCCACTTTTACAACTCCCCTCCCATCATTAACGCTCGTTTAGGAACTCTCCCCCTCCTACCACGTTTTCATATATATTCTCTTCTAGTTTGACCACTCCAACTCCCGTCATATTTACACTCGTTCACTGTTCACTGATCACTGTTCACTTACAGGGGTAGATCGGGTTTTAGGTCACGCCTGGAAATGATAACAAGGGGCCCACACAGAGCAAAGTGTGAGGTATGGGGGGAGGGAGGATTCTCTAATTCCTATGGGAATTACCTAGCAAAATTGTTTCTCACGCCTCCTGGCGCCATGGCTTCAGCTGATCTGCTGGCATTGCGAAAAACCTCCTAAGCAATTAAAAAGAACGTGTTTGTCTGTTTGGGATACGATGACGTTCGCAATTTTTTTCTGATTCGGTTGAAATTTCCTGACCAGAGCTTTGCATTGGTGCATGAAATGCACGAATGTTCGAAGGACAAATTCCTACTTCAAATATTTTTGGACTTATTACGGGTCTAGCAGATTCTTAGTAGTCGATTGGCTGCCAACGGTATGGAGCATCTTAAAGTGTGTAAAGTCATTGGTCCGGCACAGTTGATACGGAATGAAATTGGGGTTCCACCAAAAAGGCCATTTCCCAAGTGTGCAGTTGCCATGCAGGCTTGTCTTTATAAACTTTGTGAAGAATTTAATTTAGTCCGAAAACATGCAGCGACATTTACAGTCTGTGGGTTACACAATTCGATTTTACATTTTATTAAGGTGAGCTTTTGTATAATAATCATATTTAGGTGAGCTTATGTCAAGTGAGCTTTTGGTCAGGTGAGTTTATGTCAAGTGAGCTTTTGGGAGGTGAGCTTACTGAAGGTGAGCTTTTGGTGGGTGAGCTTCTGACCGAGTCGTTCTGTTTCTCTCTGCAATGCCCCTTGCAGCTAGCCCATTAAGGCTCCAGCATAGATTTATATACAATAATACTACGCTCTATACTTAATTATACATTTTAATTATATCCGTTAATAATTTGTTGTTGTTGCTCACAACACAGCTAGATTACACGCTAAAAGACATTTCTATGTAGAGTGAATGTCGTTCTTTACATATTTGGGTACCAGAAACGTTTTTTTTCCTGTAAAATCTACTAGTGTGCACTGACCTCCTTCTTGATGAAAAATCCAGACGTTACGATAAATATCACTGCTCGATGAATTCAACCAACATGCCAACCGCATGAATCTTCATGGCGCTCTGTGGATTATGGTAATATTTTTTCCTCTTAAATACAGATGCAAACCTATTTACGTTTCATTTTGGACTTAAACGTCAGACTTCCTGAGCTGGGAATTTGAACCCACGACCTTTGAAACCAAAGTCCTGCTGCTGAGCCGTTACCTACAGGCCGTGTCAGCGGTAGAACTTGAGCTTTTGTTTTCAAAGTTCGTGGGTTCAACTCTCAGCTCAGGCAGTCTGACATTTAAGTCCAAAAGTATAATGTTTTAGGATTACATCTGTATTTATTTAAACCTACTCGAGCCCATTTGGCTTTCCGTCCTGTTTGATTTTTGAAATTTTTATTCTTTCCTGATGCTAGCTAGCTATGCTATCGATCATACGCTTACCTCACTTCAAACTACTTGTCAGTACCACTGATGTTGACGTGAAATCCAAAGTTTCATATGAATAAATGAAAAAACCAGGGACGTTCCGGAAATGACTGCACTCCGTTAGGATGCTCATAAAAAGCCAAAGGAAGGACCAAATATTTATGAAGAGGGGGGGGGGAGGAGGCTTAATCACGGGGGTGGGGGAAGGGGGGTTTCCAGAGTAATTTGGGTCCATTCGTGGTGTGCGGGGTTATAGAGACTTGTTATCAAGATAGTTGGGGGGGGGGGCATGACACGCTGTTACGCAGTAAGACAATGGAGAAAGGTGGCCTGATGGTTAGCATGACCGTCTCGAGTGCCAGAGGGCTCGGGTTCGAATCCGGCCTCAGCCACCCCGGGCATATTCTGGAAGAGAAGGGCCCTGTGATGTCTCGTGCTTATGTCGATTGTGCCATGTAATAGAGCCTAGGAATTTCCAATGGGATCCTTCAGCTACCATGGCTAAGACTGGGTACGCGTGAAAAGCTAAAGTTCTGTAGCAAAACAAGGATTGGTAAGTAGGCTTATACTTTTAATAATAATAATAATAATAAACTTTATTACTAGCAACAGCAAAAGGCGAGGGGAAGGGCTAGTTATGGCTACTAATACCCCACCCAATAAAATGGTATAAAAAAAAATTCATTGTCAATACCACAAATCGTCAATTTGATAAGTATAAATATAATAATATTAAAAATAAAAAATTAATTAAAATAAATGTGGGAAACAAAACGAAATTGTCCCCAAAAGGGGAAGGGATCGATTCCGCCTACGCAGTTCGGGTTCTCTCTCCGCCGCTCTTCATCATGAAGGCCTACCGGGCGCGGCGTCAAAAGTAGAAGAAAGACGATACGATGAGTGCGTAGCTCCTCAGTGTCCGGGATCGTCGCCTACAACTGACTAAAGGCCGGAGAGAGGCCGGATGTTGTTAAGAAGAAACTGTAGCCGATCATGACGGTCTTTGGTTTATTGAAGGAGAGATTTGTGGCGACGTCGTCACACAAAGGTAAAAATTCTAGAAAGGATGGTGAGCTACGGAAGACAATCTTCTTACATTATTGGAGCTCTATTGTCATTCAGACAATTTGATCTACCTTATTCATAACTCAGGACATGATAAATTGGTCAGTAGAATTTCAGGGCCAAACATGGCGGAAATTCAAAGGGTTTCAAAGGGTTTAACGAGCGTTAACCACTCCTGGCATCTGCCCGAAGCCCTAAGGCCCTATGTCTGCAACAGCCAGAAATTCTGCTGATAACAACAGTTGGGCTGAACCGTTCGGTGGCTCGGCTCAGAGAAGAAGGGAAAAAAACAATAGCTAACAAAGCATACAACATTACGCTGACTATTGTCAAACATGCATGCACGGACACGTGCGTTTACCGTAACAGGGGATTAATCACCTATCGTTCAAAGCATCATTCACAAATGACGTAATAAGAGTAAAAAAGGTGCAACCTCATTACAGACAAGTGACGTTACAAAACAAACCCCGTCACAAAAAATGTACTATTTTAAAACATACGCGCTCAGAAATGCAGAAAGCAGCAAAAAATACCAGCTAAAAAGGGCGAGACAAATACTTTTTCAAATCACGTTGCCGGAGTCCCACTTTAAAGGATTTAAGAGATGGTAGCATCACCAACTCACTAGGTAGGTCATTCCATATGGTCACGACGCGATTTGCAAAGAAATGTTTACGACAGTCGGTATGAAAGGTACTGACTGCAAGTTTATACGGGTGTCCACGTGTACGGCTATCAACTCGCAATTCAAAAAATTTAGTAAAATCGAAACCCATGTAGCAATGAAAACGTCAAGTATAGGTCCGCTTTTAATCGACGCAACTCGAGAGTGAATCTAGGTTAAGAGGTACCAACCATTTTGTATAGATACCAACTAATTTTGTATTTTAACTATGTAGCAGATTGATACACTGTCACCCTTGAACATTTAAGGTTTTTCTTTCTATTACTAAATAACCAAATAGTGAGGGGGAGGAGTGACGAGTCTTGAAGGGTTGTGGGGGTGGGGGGTGTCATGACAAATTTGTATAGCTCTGAAAATTGTTCAGTCGTAACTCCCCCCTCCCCCCCACACACACAGAAACTCAAATCTTTCATAATTTAGTTAATGGGATGATGGCAAAGGCGTAATGCCTGTAATGTTATAAACGGGACAGAAAGCCAATTGGGCTCGAT
Organism: Lithobius niger; assembly: GCA_023313725.1. NCBI lineage: Eukaryota > Metazoa > Arthropoda > Chilopoda > Lithobiomorpha > Lithobiidae > Lithobius > Lithobius niger. The sequence continues at coordinate 49,334 of JAHWFP010088993.1, forward strand.
AAGTGTTAAATAAATACGGATGCAAACCTATTTACGTTGCTTTTTGGACTTAATGTCAGACTACCATTTTGGACAGAATGTCAGAGTGGGGGGGGGGGGGGGGTTCGATTCCCCACTCAGGCAGTCTTACATTTAAGTCCAAAAGGCAACGTAAGTAGGTTTCCATCTGTATTTATTTAATGCTTGTGATGCCCGGGAGAAAATTTAAGAAAATAAATGACCAAATTGAGTCCTCCATGCATTGACGCCCTCCCTCGGCTCATAAAGCTGAGGAATTTAAAATATAAAAATAAAAAGTTTGTGAATCCGATTTATAGGCCAAAATTTTTCCAATAAATTTTCACTTTCTCTCTGTTTTATGAAGGGTACTATTTAGTTTATGAAGGGTTAATTAATTTTGACGGTTTGATCGTGTTGCAGTATATTTTTTATTGTTTTTTATTGATTTCTGATTGACTTAAAGCCTAGGCTATTTATCAGCTTGATAACGGAATGCAGTATCGCCCGAAACGTCGTTGCCTTTTTTTTTTAATTTATTTATGTGCCCCTTCGGGTTTCCTTTTTAAACAACAGTGTTTTGTAGATTTTTATTCAACACGTCCGTACTGCTCACCAAGTTATCAGCCTGTCTGCAAACTTGTTTAAACATACCAAAAAGCAGAGTTTGCACAACGTGGGTCGCGCTACTTAAAATTTCCCCGCACCCAAGTTCTAGCGAGCCAACGTCGGGGAAACTTTAAGACTTAACCAAACATACCCCAGCCAAAAAACCGACAAAGCATACAATTACGATCGGACTCCGAGAAATCCCATGACAAACGGCAGGACGAGGCGCCTCGCACTGTTTTTTTTTTGTGTGTGTGGTTTTTGGAAATCGATAAATTTAAAATGCAGGCTGTTGCCGTAGCTGGAGAGAGAACGTATTCTTCCAGTTTTCGTCACGGCTGTTGCTAAATTTATCCCGTTGTTGAATTTTAAAACAGAACCTTCTTGCAGCCAGAGATATTTTGTTCGCTCGAAATACCCCGACAAGTTTGAGGGGTAAATTTAATTTTTTTTTAGACGAAAGTTGAGGCGGGGCTTGGGTGGTGAGGGGGATTCAGTAACACATACAATCAACGGTGAAATTTTATTTTAGGATGAACAGTAGCCTATTGATTTTGAGTCGTGTATACTCTCATCGATAATACTGTTGGAAAGCGCGTGGTTAGTTAAATCGATAAGAGAAAGCCAGACGCACGGTGAAGAAAAAACCACAACTTATATTTCGGCATCAGTTTACGATGCCATCTTCAGAGTTAAAACACCTACACTTCTTTCACTTAGGCACAAAAATGCAATGCATTGATGTGCCTAAATGAAAAAAGTGCAGTTGTTTTTAACTCGGAAGATGGGCACCGCAAACTGATGCCGAAATATAAGTTGTGGTTTTTACGTCACCGTGCGTTTGTCTTTCTTTTATCCCTCCCATCGATAAAATGGCTGATTGAAAACCTAATACGATTTTCCACGAATTTCTTTAAATAGCTCTTCGTCTTTCGGCAGCTCTTATTCAACATGAAGATGTAACCGGAACCGACAGCCGTGGATCCAATGATGTCCAATTTGGCTTAACCGGATATTTTCAAAACGAAAAACAAGACACTAATAAGGTACTTCCATTCAGCTTTGTCTTTGTGAGCAGTTCTCTTATTGCGACACACAAGATGCCAGTAGGCTGCCTTAAGACGTGGCGATTTCTGGTACGTGCGACGGCTCTCCAACACCACAGTTAAGGGACTAGCTAACCAATATTAGGGCGCGTTTACGCAGCGACTCACATTTGCATTCTCGCTGCTAGAATTTAATCGCGATGGCAAAGGTGACATTGCCATGGTAACAACGCTAAATGCATTAGCTAAATCCGACATCGTTTGAGTAAATACTTGCAGTCTTATAATCCGTGCCAATAATATAAAGAATTCCTCATAACGAAACAATTTTCCCAAACGCTTCTGAACTCACGTTATTTGCTGTTTTCGTTGCGAGGCGGCCGACATAAAACCGCCGCCATGTTGGAATTTGACGTGATTTCTAGCTTCTAGCTGCGAGAATGCAAAAGCGAGTAGTTGGGTAAACGTGCCCTTACATGGGGCCTGGAAACGGGTTGAATGAATTCCAAAACTTAGCTCAATTCTTGTGATGTTTTCATTATTAATCAGACCGTAGATTCATAAACGAAGTTCCACTCCAATAATGACCACATTTCCTCGTTGAAAAAATAAACTTACATTTTAGAATTGAACGTAACAAAATACTGAGTTTGCGGAAAGACAAGGTCCCATAACAAGCATCCATCTTTTTCGGGTTGGAGATCGGCTGCAGTAGCGTGGTAACGTGGGAGCAACTGTACGTTGTGACTGGCTTTCTGATACGCTTTCGTTTCGGCTAATTTCAGAAAAAGGTAACAAGGCTGGAGTCAGTCAATTTTCGGATCGCAATGGAAAAGGGGGTAGGGTTCGCGCTCGTTCTGGCGCTTCGTTGCCGTAGCAACTGCCTACGCTTTTCCAATTACGCAATCAGCCGGGGAAAGGCGGTGGGAATCCATCTTTACATTCCAGGTAAAAAACAAAATTATTTTGCGACCATGGGGAAGGTTTGGAATGTAGAGGTTTGGGGAAGTGGGCGACCCTAACGTGATAAAACTAACGTGTGGGGACGATTTAATGTACAAAACTCAATAATTAATAAGACGCATTTGGTTGGGTTCTATATTTGATGGTCAATGTAAGATTTTATACATAGCTCAGCCTGCCATGACTTTACCAAACAAGATATGAATAATTACTGATGTGATGAATTAATAAAAAGGACATGATAACTTAAGTGAGGAGGACTGGGGAAACTGGGGAGGAATAATAATAGTTTTCTAATAAGGTTGCCAAATATTACTTACTGTCATGGAGGATTGGGGTCGAATGGAATGCATTATTATCGTGATTAATACTAACAATACGTTGGCTTGGCAATGCACATGCTTTACAATTGATGTGATTTCATTATGCAATACATTGTCGTGTAACAATATAGTGAGTGAGTTTAGTAATAGAGGCAGGGCACACTTAAGATCGTCATCCTAGCTCAGCTCAAGGGAGTCAAGATGCTGGGTCATCAGTCCCAGCATCAGGTCGTCCAATATTGACGTTGGTAGGAGCTGAGGCAGGATGAGTCACTACAGGAATTAGAATTAGGTTTTGGTTTGGATTACAATTCGAAGAATATATAAAATTTCTTTGTCAATTCGCCTAAACCGCCACCCCAAGACCTCATCTTTCACGCTATTACAGCCGTACGAGTGTATGGTCGTATGTAGTCTTCGTGTAGCTACACAAGTAAGGAAGCCGTGCTGAAACAGTGCTGGGCAATGACCGGTGCAGTGTAACGCTAGACCCGTTGTTTTTTTTAAAGGTACATTCCTCCCAGCGCCATTTTTCTCGATCCTCCACATCAAGTATGGCCCCAAAGTTCTATTTACTTACCGTTTGTCATTCCCATGGTAAAAATCCGTTTTAAAATGTGGCTTCTAGGAGATTTTCGGTTGAATATTGGGAACTACATTTATTTATAATTGAGTTTGCCTCGTTATATATGGCTTAATTCTACCTTGAATTCCTTTGCCTGTAGAAATGTTGGATTGTGGAATAGGCTACCGGAACATGTAACTTGTGCCCCTTCGGCTAATATCTTTAAAAATCGTTTGGATGTGCATGTATCTGACGAGTTAAGGTATTATTTTGATTAGTTCCTTTTTTTTTTTTTATCTGTTGAACTGCCAACTACTGGTTATTTGTGCATGTTACACTGCGACCGACCGTTCTTTTGATGTAAATGAATATTATTTGTATTTATTTATTGTTATTCTATGATTCGGCTGTACTTTGTTCATTTTTTTTTTGTATAAGTGTGCCGCCTTCCTTTTAGGAAACTGGTAACAAACATTGTTATTAAATTAAATTAAATTAAAATTAAATTAAATTACCATCCTGCGATTAAATGATCCTTTGCGCGCTTACGATAACCTTGACGTTTCATCTCTATATATGTATGCATGTACTAATTTTTAATCGTTTGTTAATAATTACCATGAGATCAAAAATCTAATAGACCAATGCGGTAAAAATTAAAATTATTTATGCCCATTAGATCGCTAAGAAAAATTATAAGATACAAGCCCAAAAAATTATAAAGTGAAATGTTAAAATACGAAAATCTTTCCGGTTTGTGACGACACAATTTTTGCATTCATGCTGTTTCGTCTACTACACCCAATGCCAACTGAGATAGTAGCCTTAGTTGGCATTAGTTGGCCTTGTATTACTACGCAAAGTTTCGCGAAACGGCGCGATGGTAACATGCGGATGTGGCGATCGGCGCGTGGCTGTTATAAGGCAGGCGGAGTGTACCTTTAATAACTGCCGCGCCTGAAGGTGGATCACGGCAAAAGGCAATAATCGAAGGAACTGTTGCCAAGTTCGGCTGTACCACAGTAAAGAAATGTCAAGTTTTTAAACTTTTAAACTTTTATTTATTTTACAAAATTTGCCACTCCTTAGATTTTGTCGTCCTGGGCTATAGAGCAGTGACATTTGCCGCCATATTGGCACCAGAATGGGTTTTGGAGGGCATAACTACAAGGTGCACTACATAAAAATGGAGGGAAAAACAACGGAAGAGCGGATTTCTTAGGCTTAAAATAACGTTGTTTTCTCCAACAACAAAAATCGCGCGTTTTAGGTCTAAGAAATAGTGATTTCAGTATGACGCCCTTCTGTTTCTCTCTGCAGTGCCCCTTGCAGCTAACCCATTAAGGCTACAGCATAGAGTTATATACAATAATACTACGTCGTGTCACTGCTCTATAGTCCCCAAACTCCCCCTGCAAATACGGCCCTGGATCTAACCAAATACACTGCTTGTAAACCTCCACTTTACACGTCCTCTCGAATAGTGATTATGCCAGTAGATAATGAAAAGGACAGTGGGGGAAGGGGTACGATTTTAGTGGGTGATAAAACTACAACAATCTTTTCGCACTTCCCCTCTCTTTTCTTCGGGATGTAGCGATGTCACCACCACTGATCTTCATCCACCCGGCTATCAAACAAATGTCCAGCACTTCCGTGTCAGTAACAGCAAACACAAACTCTTTCAGTGAAAAGAGGATTGAGGAAGAGAATGCTTTTGCCTATTTTCCCCTCGGGCGAGGCACTTCATCTAATCAATTCGTGGTTACTGCTGAATCGATTTGCAATAATTATTGTGAACTGCTTGCCCGTTTTCCCGCGCCCAACGCTGCTTCCTTTCTGCCTCGACCACGCTGCGCGCGCACCCACGCATCCAGGAGCAACGTAACGGAAAGTGAATTTGGCCACCAAACAACATTTCGGCAAGTGTCTGCTTGCATGCACACTCGCTACGAGTTATTGGAAGATCGCGTTTCACGAGGACTAGTTGAAGTCACTTCTTTAAAGGTGCTTGGTTGTCTTCTTTTCTTATGTTAGAACTTTTGCTCTTATAACGAAACCATTCTTGGCAAACGCTTACGCCGTGTTTCGTAATACGATGGACCAAGAGTTTCATCTCGAGTGGCACAGTACGTGTGCACTCGTCTGTCCCTATTAATTATTACAGCTGGTTTCGAAAACCAACAGAATAGATTCAGAGTTAGGGCACGTTTACGCAACCACTCGCTTTTGCATTCTCGCAGCTAGAAGCTAGAAATCACCTCAAATTCCAACATGGCGGCGATTTTACGTCTGCCGCCTCGCAACGAAAACAGCAAATAACGTGAGTTCAGAAGCGTTTGGGAAAATTGTTGCGTCATGAGGAATTCTTTATATTATTGGCACGGACTATAAGACTGCAAGTATTTACTCAAACGACGTCGGATTTAGCTTATCCATTTAGCGTTGTTACCATGGCAATGTCACCTTTACCATCACGATTGAGTTCTAGCTGCGAGAATGCAAAGGCGAGTCGCTGAGTAAACGCGCCCTTTAGTGTGGCTAGTTGGGTGTGGCATATCTGGTTATTAATGCACGGTGGTGACGTCACGCAAACACCTGCCCATGCTAAAAGTGTAGTCTTATATACGGCTAATTTGAAAACCCACACACGTCACCGTGGGTTAATTTTGATAACCCACACTTTTTTTTATAATTTAACACTTTTTCGGGGTCTACACAACCCCTGCTCCACCATGTGTGACATATAATGACCCGACTTTGTAAAACTACCATACACAACACAAATTCAACCATCACAACCCATTGCAACCACTTGGAAACAATTTGCAAACTTTTTTCATACTAACACGTAAAAAAAACCTCGCGTACTATGCTATGCCCCCACCCATGGAAAAATGGCCCAACCCGGCAACATTTCGTCCTGATGATACGAAAACTAGGCTACTGACACTGGAAATACACCTAAAAACCTACGAGACTCACAAGCGAATAGTGCACTTTATACTCACATCTTAGTTTAAACTATTAAAGTAGAAAAAAAATTATAGTTTTACCTTAAAACACAAACATCAGTAACGGCATCTCTGCCCGTCGCTCCGACTTCGTACACAGGAAGCTTCTCACCCGGAAGCTTCCGTTCAGAAATTTACATAAGCCGCACGTAAAAATTCTCAAATTCATGATTCACAAATAAAACTTACAAACAAAAATTTTCAAAAACTTAAACAAATCCGGTAAGTTAGCTTGACGTCACACCTTAGCGTTAAAACACATATCCGTGAAGAAGACCCGGTAAAGCTGAAATAATTGATCTTTTGCTCGAAACGGCACAGTCCAAATATCCTGGGGTGGCAAAATCAAACTCGCGCTAATCGCACTCGTGTTATTTCGCCACTCCTCGATTGGACTGTACGTTTCTCGCAGACGATTAATTATTTAAGGTTAACCGGGTCTTGTTGACGGATATCTATTACATAATCTGTGAATGAGACGGCCAATCCAGTCGCCTTTTTGGTGCATCGACCAGTCTGTCCTATTCGGCATTCACAAGGAAATTTTCACTTCAAACCTCATCCGTTTTACCATTACCTCTGAACTGCTTTCAAGCTTCAATGTTCTCTGCTGCTGCGTGACACAAATATCTATTATTTTCTCCACCAAGAGGGAGGCAAGAACTTTTTGTTGTTTGGCTTCCAAGCGGAAAAATTACCGCCTTTCCCTCCGTCTCTTTCGTTTCAACTTTCGCCGAGTTTCACTCTTTCCGCTCTTTCGCACCCATTTATCCTCCGATCCTTCCTTTTCTTGTGGAATTATGAAACCGACATTTTCTGCGGAACTATTATGGCAAATTTCTACGCAGTTTTGAACGAGGGAAGATTTTTTTAAGCCCTTTATTTAGTCACGTCATTAAGAAGGATGGCTGCAGCAATAGATGCAATAAATTTGGCGGTGATCCTTACAAAGCAGTGTAGCTCCGGACAAATTTCTTATAATAGACGCGAACGATCCACAGCAATATGCAGACACCTTGATTGCAATGATATTTTTTAAGCCTATTATTTACAGCCTTATCGTTAGTTAAAAAAAAAATAACAGGAGGTAGCACTATCGTTATGAGCAACACTGAGTTTATTATCGTAAAAAACAGTAACGCACCGGCTAAATCGCGGACAAAAGACTCCACTATGACCATCAGAGCCCTAACTGTAATTTTGTAATATAATCCACTGACGTTAAATTTAATACCATTAATAAAATTGTTATTTATTTCGACGTTACTAGGCCGGCGGCACACCAAATGCAACTTTTGTCTCACGACAAGACGTCTCACGACAAAACGTCGCGAGACGTCGCATCTGGTGAAGAGACCCCATCTGTGGGCTTTCTATAGAAAGAGCTTCGCCTTGTTGCGTCTAAAGACGTCTGGTGACACGTCTCATTCGATGTGTGGCACTCAACTCATTGCTATGGTTGTGGAGACGTCTGCAGCAAGGTGATACAGGTTTCGACAAAATGTCTTATCGTGCGACCAAACGTCGTACCCATGTAGTGTACGGCAGAAAATTAGACAAATGTATCGCGACGAAACGTTGCGAGATAGACCGTCGCATCTGGTGGAGAGACGCCACCAGTCGTGACTAGAAGGACCTTCGTTTTGTTTGTTGTCGTGAGACGCCTAAATATGGCTAAATACGTTTCGTGACAGTGTCGCATCCGGTGTGTGGCGCTCAACTTATTGCTATGGTTTTGGAGGCGTCTGCAGCACGTTGAGACAGGTTACGACAAAATGTTTTGTCGTGCGACTAATCGTCTAATTTGGTGTGCGGCCACCCACCAAAGTCGACAAAGCGTCGTACGACAGGACGTTTTGTCGAAACCTGTCTCAGCATGCTGGAGACGTCTCCAAAACCATAGGAATGAGCCGAGTGCCAAACACCGGATGCGACGTTGTCGCGAGACGTCTTTAGGCGTCTCACGACAACAAAGCGAAGCTCCTTCTAGCAGCGTGACCAGACGTAGTAATTTCATTACTACCGTAGTAATTTCAGGTTCTAAAACTATGGTGTAGTAATTTTGTAGTAATTCCTGAAAGTGTAGTACATTTTAGAAACTTTGGAATTTTTAGTAATATCTTGAAAACAGTACAATAAACTTAAATCGAAATTGTCCCATGCTCTCAAGTAGGCTATACGAGTAGCTAAACATGCAAATTGCCTAAAGTGCGGTGGCTGAAGGTTTCGTGTTTACTTTCGCTTCTCTGAAGCTATTTACTTGCGCTTATTTATGCGAGATAGGGAGACACGCAAGCGCAGTTGTGATGTGATTTCAGCCTGGCAGCTTCGTCCGATTGATCTGACTTGATGCACCGGTGCAGCCAGATGGGTACAGTGTGCGTTGGAATGCTATTCGTATTTGATTTTTAACTCATTTTGATGTAGTAATTTAGTAGTGATTTTTAAAAATTCGTGTAGTAATTTGTAGTAATTTTTTGGATCTTGCGTAGTAATTTACGAAATATTTATCTGGTCACATTGCCTTCTAGTTTCGTGTGACGGGGGTCTCTCCACCAGATGCGACGTCTCGCGACGTTTCGTCTTGCAACGACGTTTTGTTGACTTTGGTGTGCGGCCACCCTCACAAAGGCAAGCGAGATTTTAAGTCTTAAAAGGGTTTTTACGGCCGTAGCTAACAAAAAACTAAAAATTTTAAAAGTTCGGGTTTGTATTCCTTTAATCGTCAGGAATAGTTATTGCGGTAGCCATTTTGGCGAGTAACGTTCAAAATAAAACTGCCAGTTGCAGAAGCACTACAACTTATCAGTTAGGGTGGGGGGGGGGGGGAGAGGGGGTATAAAAATGATCAGCTGCCTTGCCAGAAAAAAAAAATGTCTAGGTTCTCAGGTTCCTTTGCTCATTTTAAATTGGGACTTTAAAATCCGAATTTGCAGTATGTCCCACCCCTCGCCCAACCGTCGCTTGTGCTGTTGCCTCATGGTTTATCCTGGTTGCGTGCATGTTCTCCTTCCGGGGCTGCAATCTAAATAAAACAAGTGACGGCATGCCAGGCTCACATGCCCGTCATATCAGACGCCCTGCCGAGTGAAGGTGGTAGTGGCGTTAAAAGGGAAGGAGGGGGATGGGGGATGGGTTCGTCTTGGTGTAGCAGGAAACGATCATGAAGCAGCCATCCCACCCAGGCGGAAGAAGATTAATGAGATTATACTTTGTCGTCACACACACACCGTATGAGAGCGGGATAGAACTGCGGGTAGAACATGCAACCTAAAACGTTGAAAGAAAAAAAAAAGTAGCTGATAAAATAAAAAATGCCATGCTTGAAGGAGGCGGGTTTGTAGCCTACTTCGACTATCTCCTTGGCGACGACGAAGTAAACTGGGCCGAAGAGTGATTTATGCCAAGATGCATGGCTACCACTGAGCAGATAGGCTGGCGGGCGGAGATGTAGTGTGCTCCAGATATGGAGCTTTGATGCTGCCAGAAATTGCTTTTCCAACCACTTCGATTTTTAAAGGTGAGATAAAGTCCTCTGCTGTTAGTAACAGAGTAAAGGCAGACTGTTAAGTGGAACGCTAAAGAAGAATTTAGGCACAAGTTTACTTAGTATTTCCTCCCTAGGGGCTCCTTATTCATTAGACATTGAAAGAAGGGATTCATGCAATGAAACACGTGTGTTTTCTAATTTTATGATTTCTTCATTCTGCCAACAGAAAGCTGTTTGTGGCTCGAGACCAGAGCTTTTCAACTGGTTATCTGGAGAACCCTCGTGTGCCACGAAGCTGGTTAAAGGGTGCCGCTCAACAGAGTGGATCGCCACAATCTTAAATGTAGTGCTGACCTAAAAGAAAAATTTAAAACATTTTTCAATGTCCGATTGAGTTCTGGGTAGGGCTCCCACATGAATTTTCGGCACTTGCTGGGTGAATCTGCCTACTCCTATATATAGCGACCAAAACGAAATGCAGAAATCGTCCGGACACTGAACCCGATTTAAGATTGCAATTCTGTTCAATCAAATCCGATATTAAGCAACTTGCTGCAAAGAAACAATAAAAAATCTCATTAAAATTAATATCAGTATGCATGCTGCAATACCCACATCTATTTTAACTGTGTTGTGAGCTTTGTAATGTAATTGTAAACTGTAAATTAAAGTTAGCAGTAACTGAACCAATTTATTAACTAAAATTATTGTTTTATTGTTTTGTGCCCTTATATCAATTACGGTTAGCTGGAAAGATACACTGTGGTATGGTGCCGCCTTACAGTATATGTTCGTTAAACCTTACCGTAAACATCAAAGGAGTTCGTTTTTGTTTCTTATTCGTGATACCTTGACCTATAAAAAAGACAACCTATATACAAACAATATGGAAAAAAGCCCTTTAATCTTCAGTCTCCGTCTTGCAGCTGGCGTTTGGTGGTTGGCATGGTTGCATAATAACAATGTTTAAAACAATGTAAAACAATCAGTTTGGTCGGTTAAAGCTCCCTAACCCCTGCACCACTGTCAGTGTCAAGAAACGAAATGGGCCACTCGTGGCGGCCATTTTGTCTACCCCGTAACAATGTTATAGCTCGGACCCGGTTGTTTTCTGGCCGTGGTAGTCCCTAATGTGTGGGGGAAAAATGATACTGGTATTTTTTTCCATTAAAGCCAACTGTTGATAATCCTGATAACCTTATTTTAAAATTTAATTATTTATTTTTATTATTATCTGTATACTATATAATTACACAAAATCCGCAAGGCAGCCAGCAGCAGCAGTAAGCACGAAGCAGTCATCTTCATCTGCAGCGCCCAGAACGCAACGTCCAGCAGCGCGAACATACGATGCCATCTACCACCCGAACGGCAACGTAATGAGGGGGGGGGGGAGGGAAGGGGAGTGAGACGACGCGGAATGAGCGAGCGAAGCGAGCGACTCCGCTAGTTACCTATAATAATAATAATAATAATAATAATAATAATAATAATATGCTAGTTCACCACAGAAACTGCGGTAGGACAACGGAAGGGCTGTGAACCTCTAACACCGAGCCTAATTTAAATGAAAGTGGAGATTATGGACAACGAGACAAAGGGGAGAGAACAAATACCAGATAGTCATGAGAGGGGGCGCTTTAAAAATGGCTCAAGATCCTCCTCTAAGCCGACGACAAAAACCCTGCACTGTGGGTTGGTTTACAGTAGACGCGCTAGTGAATTCCATACATTCACCACGCGTACCGAAAAGAAGTGTCGGCGGCAGTCCAAGCGTGATCCTTGTGCCACCAACTTCCAACCATGACCGCGTGTACGTGCTGGGTCAGGTGACATGTCAAAAAGAGGGGGAGGGGGCGGAAAACAGCAGTAATGCCATGTAGAATCTTAAAAGTTAATGTTAGATCGTATCTAATTCTACGTAATTCAAGGAGTTCAAGGCCCGTAACCTTAAAGAGCGCAGAATAATTCAATTCTCGTAGGCACGCAATGCCTTCAGTGAATTTACGTTGCACAGTTTCAAGGACGTCAATGTCCTTAACTAGATAAGGGGACCAAACTGGGGTGGAGTATTCCAGAAGTGGTCTGACAAACACCTTAAGGGCCCAAACTTTAGTACCATAGACATTACAGATACCTTTATTGCACTCTGTGATTAGGGTACATTTGAAAGGTTTTGTTCCCTAGCCATTCCATCTTTTATACGCAATAGGACTTTATGAATCATATCACAAGACCATTGGACATTCCAATATCAAATTTAATAATCTCAGTACGGTTTCCTTTGGCATGTAACTGTCTTTTATTTTTGTTTCTTTCGTCCTTATTTGACGGAAGATACAATAGCGGTTTTCAGTTCATAATAAAAAAAAAAATCCCAATAAAAAAAAATACGCCTGTCCCAGTCGTCCTTTTGTGACATCTTTCTTCTCGTGATGGACGGCAGCCGATAAGATGTCGGCGAAAGAAAGGCAAATAATTCAGGGGATAGAAGAATTCTTATCATTGGTCGGTAGAACAGTGACAGTATGAATAAACTTAAAGAGCTGCTATAGGAAAAAAAAACTTCTTCCCTTACCACACTTCCACATGTCGACTTCTGTTCTTATCCAGTTTAGGGTACGATTTTCGCTTGTGTGTGTTGGGGGGG
>JAHWFP010088994.1:0-10748 GCA_023313725.1 Lithobius niger
TCCTTTCTTCCAAAATAAATTTGCGCAACATTTGCACACAACATTGAACACACAATATTTGCACAACATTTGCAACATTGTACAACATTGCAAATGTGTCAATTCATTAAAATTCTTTGCGAAATAGGAAGGCCGAACCGATACTGATGCTTTCCATTGCGGGAACAATCGACAATCCCAGTCTGTCTTATGAGGCGCCGTTTGGGACATAATTAAGTTACCTAAAATATATATAATATGGCGAATATATATAACATTTTGCGCATATATGTAATATTTTGTCAAATATATAAATATTTTAACATATATAAAATTATGTTCCATATATAAATTTTTTTCCATATATAAAATGTTTTCAATATATAAATTATTTTGCGTACATAAAATACTTTCCACATATAAAATAATTTCCATATATAAAATTTTTGCCACATATAAAATGTTTTCCATATATAATTTTTTTTCCATGTATAAATTATTTCCATACATAAAATACTTTCCATATATAAAATATTTTGTATGTATAAAATATTTTCCATATATAAATATTTTTCCATATATAAATTATTTTCCATACATAAAATACTTTCCATATATAAAATTTTTTCCATATATTAAATACTTTCCATATATGCAATTTTTTCCATATATATGAAGTTTCCTCGTGCAATCCTCATATATATAAGTTTTATGCGCATCAATCTGCGCTGATCGACGAGAAACAAAGACACAGCTTCCGGATTGACACGCCATTTTTTTCCCGCCGCAAGTCGTTTCGAAAACATTCGTTTCGGATATTACGTCTGGATTACATTGGTGACTAACAAAGGTGAGTGTCCCATCAGTTTAGTGCTTGTAAACATTGTTATAAGTCGATTACTTTTGTTCTGGTAGATTTAAGTAATTAGGGCAGTAAATAGATCAGTACATCTGTCCGGTGAACCTCACCTTTGAATGTTACGTAGCCTATGGTGATTGAAAGCAAGTTGAACATGCGACAGGACATTTACACGTATTGTAGGCGGCCGTCCTTGGAAGGCATTAGATCGTTACTTAAACACACGATTAGTACACACTGGAAACGTACATTGTAGACTGTAGGATGGCGTTCGAAACATATAACTTGTGACAAGACGTGCTTGTACATAGTTGGAAGAAACCGCTTGAATATAAAAAATGTGATAAGGCCTACAGATTGTTTTATAACACGCTTAGCACACGGAAGCCAAACACTTTAACTGTGAATATTGTGGGATGGGGTTCAAAACAACGTTTCACAAGAAACATGCTTGCACGTAGTAGAAAGAAACCGTTTGAATGTGAATAATGTGATAAAGGTCACCAGCTCGTTTTATAACACGCTTAGCGCACGGAAGCCAAACGCTTTAACTGTGAATATTCTGGGATAGGGTTCTAAACAACGTTTCACAAGAAACATGCTTGCACATAGTAGAAAGAAACCGCTTGAGTGTGAATAATGTGATAAAGGTCACCAGCTCGTTTTATAACACGCTTAGCACACGGAAGCCAAACACTTTAACTGTGAATATTCTGGGATAGGGTTCTAAACAACGTTTGACAAGATACATGCTTGCACATAGTAGAAAGAAACCGCTTGAAGGTGAATAATGTGATAAAGGTCACCAGCTCGTTTTATAATACCCTTAGCACACGGAAGCCAAACATTTTGACTGTTAATATCTATTTAAATGTTGGAATGAAACGACAAAACACCGTAAGTACGTGGAGGGAGCAGAGCGCTATTACGAGGCCTCCAAGTAAATATGTTAGAGCAACCAGCAAGACAGCCTGTACGTACATGTGGGTTGCCTTACTACGGATCTTTTGATCCTTGCACACTTCCCTGTTATTGATGACATATATCAGTAAAACGGACGACGGTGGAATAGTCCAGAATATTTTATTCGTCCATGAGAAGGACTTTACCCTCTTTAACATGACTGTTCCCTATCCGTGTCATTTCTTTTCCTCCATGGCTAAGAGAGAAACGACATGAACTCGAAGTAACGGATTGTGACGCCCGGCCTGCTAATGTTTGCCTTTTACGGATGTAAGTCAGAAAGTAATAAGCTCAAAGGTGCATGGTTCCGTTTTACTGACTGTTGGATTCCTTAAGTAACAGTTTTGCTACAGTCAGTCGAACTTGTTTCAGTCAGTCGAACTTGTGAGTGATATAAAGTAGAGTAGAAATGCTAGTGAGCAAATGCTGAATCGTGATAGTAGTTTGTACAACAGTATAGACGTATGTAGCAATTCTGAAAAAAAATGAATAAACACAAATAATACTGCATGAACCTGATCCTGTCGAGAATCAGTCCTGAAGTAACACTCCGCCAAGGAAAAAAAGTATTGAGCAACTCTCCTGCACAGCTACACCTTTGGTTATTACGGCCCTGCCAATTGATTACCTGTGCGCGATTTTCAAGTAATTGCACAAAATTGTCATTTGCAGGTTTTTTTAATCTTACGTTAGAAATCAAAGTTTCACACCAAAACAAGGATAAGTACCCTAATGCAACACATAACCATGAAAACGGACGATTGTGTTAATTCTTTCGCCAACGAAAAGGTGAAATTAGCTCATTGTTGCCTAGACTAACAATGTGTTCTCTGTGGTCATCTCAGCGGCAAGTCTTAAATGACACGTCACACGAAGGACAGGTTTTTTTTTACAGGCCAAAGCCAAAGTGATAGACTGGAAGGGGGTAGATGGCGGCGGTGGATGGGGAATGCCCGTGTGTTAGGCAGTGCATCTGTTAGCCCTGCTCTTAGTATTATAATGCTATAATGACTAAAGAGATTGGCAGTGGAGGAGGTTGTGCGTTTGTTACCATTAAGCATATGTTTACACATTAAATGAAAATAAAAAGTATTTTTTGTTAGTTGTTTGGGATGGAGATCGAATCAATTTTTCCAAAATCTTGCAAAAGGGGGAGGAGCAGGCGAAATGTTTAACTTAACTACCCATCCAAATTAAACTACGTGTAGCAGTAGTGGTAAAGTGCGATATGAGGACAGACATTCTCAATCTGGGCCGAAAGTGACGGCATCCTAGAACGGATGTGACGTCATATCAGAAGTGACGTCATTCAAGACCGGAAGTTATGTCCCCCGGAAGAGACTTCATTACCCCCACTTTTGATTTTTGGCAATCTGGAGGAGGTGGGAAAGTGCCTTTTCCAACCTTTTTGCATCCTTTTGCTACCTCCCGAAGGTAAAATGCGATTTGAGGATTGTCATCCATGATGGCAGCGCCCATGTAAACCGGAAATGCCACCATTTTCCAGGATGTTCACTCCATGTGCTTGTGCCATTTTCCAAGGTCACTCACCATCTTGGGTTAGGTCATCGGGAGAAGGGCTTTTTGCTACCTAAATGTGTCCTACTGTTACCTCCAAGAGCAAATTTGTGATATGGGAGACAACACTGGAAGTAACGTGATGCCATATCGGAAGTCACGTGACGTCATCCAAGGGGTCGTGGAAATGCTTCATGACCTTTAATATTGTGAGAACTCTTGAACGCTTCGGAGCATGAAAATCTCAAATTAGTAACATTGTGGGTGTTCAAAATTTGGGGGGGGTGGGAGTCGTGCAAATGCTTTATGAGTTTTCACATTATGTGAACTCTCGAATTCTTCGGAGCATGAAAATTACGAATTAGCAACAGTAGGGGTGGTCTGTAAATGACGGATTAGCAACATTATGGGGGGGAGGCGATCCCAAAACTGGGGTGTCGTGTAAATGCTTTTGAGTTTGCGCATTGTGAGAAAGCTATAATACTTCGTAGCATGGAAATGACGAATGGTTCCTTGATTACCACCTCCTTTGCAGTGGGAACATCTGTGATAACCTCATCTAGAGATGTTCGGTTTCTTGCTGGCCTCACAGCTTACATGGTCAAGCGATGTCTCTCTGTAAAGAGAAATGTTACCGACAGACTGTGGACTCTAAAAATGCCATCCCACTATAACCTTACTGCCAGACGCTCTATTGCCTCCTCCTTTATTCGTGCCTATTTTCAGCCTTTCGTGGATTTTCCTTTGCACGTCAAGTGGAGGGGCCGAGCAGCCAGTTTACCTCCGTGCTGCTGAACTTCTGTTATTACCATGGCTCTGTAGCTTGAGTAGGTGTGTAAGTGGTGTTGTTTGCCGAGTTTTATCTAACTACCAACTTGTTGTGACTGCAAACTTAGATGTCCCTCGTACCTTATGGACTATCTGAGTGGTTCTGCGGATCCATTCTTTGTGTCACCACCCATTGCTTGGGTATGGTGTCCAAAGCTGGTCTTCAGCTCACACCCTCACCCGCTTGTGGTAGAGGTCTTTTGTGATGCTCTTTCCACTGTGCAAACTAGGAATGAGATGTGGGTGTTTTTGTTCCCAGTTTGAAGCTCTGCGTAAGTCGCTTCCTACCAAATGCTCTGTCGATTTTTGTGTGCGAGTTGGTAGCTATTTCCTTGGAACTGGATGTGGCCTTGGACTTATCCCTCCCATTCTTCGCGGTTTGGTTCGACTCAACTTGTGGTATACGCTTTCTTTGGTGATGCGTTCAGCGTTTGCTGTAGGCCATCCGCTAGTTCTGGATATTGTGTGGAAACTCTTCCAGGCCCAAAGGCATAAGTATGTTACTCTGTCACGAACCCGGGCCATTGTGGCAGGTATAGAAACGTTGCTGCTTATGATTTAGTCAGACAGGGTTACGCCTCCCGTGCTCATCACGATTCTGTGCTGTTGAGTCCACGTGACATATGTCCGGTGATCGCGGTGTGGTCACGTGGTCGGTGAGAACGGGAATGGGCAGTAGGAGTAACTTGGAACACTCTTTTTCCAGTACACCCCACTGCAGCTTCTTAGTGCACTTCGGAGTTCCTCTGCCAGCTAGCTACAGACTGGCCACTCCTTCTTGTACGGTCACTCCTTTCGCCTGTGCTGGACTGCATCCTCACACTGCCAGCTCAGTGATGGGAAGACCATCTCGCACTTTCTTTTTGACTGCCTGCTGCTGACAGAACTTTAACAGACAATGAAGGCTAGGTATAAACTTGGCAATGATCTGCAGTAAGCTCTGGGTGTTTGACCCCCACTCCATTGCATCCTTCTTGCATAACGTGCCATTGCTGCCTTTTGTTGGGCATCGGGTAGGTTGAGTTAGTGTGAACGCGCAAATTGTTGAAGCTACTAGATGAGATTGCTGGTGTCAGTTGGTTGAGCACAGGCAAATCATCACCCTTGTTTCTGTTACCCCTGGTACCCCAGGTATTCCTTGTACTCCTTGCATTCTTTGTTTTCTTTATATATTTTCTTACATTCTCTGGTATACATTCTCTGTAATTTTGGTAATACATGTTTTCTCTGTGTTTGTTTTAAGTTTAGAGAGAGTGCTGTTAGGCTCTTTAATAAAAATATTTAATCAAATATTCTTTGTTGATAACCAAAATGAAACCATCTTGGTTTACACTTTAATCTTTCAATTTTAAACCAAAGGGTGCTTATTGCCTCAAAATTGGGCGGCTGACATGACTGAATGACTTGTTTAGTTTTTCAGTGCGGGCATCGGGAGGCCAGTTGAATTGTTTCCAGGCAGTGGTTACTACCTGCGACACTGGTAGTAACTATAACTCAACTTAAGCTGTCACTCTGTAAATCTCGACACACGCTAGTGTGTTGCCGTCAAGTAATAGACATGGGGAAAAGCATGTACATAAATATGAAATTCTAATTCTCCTTTTTTTACAAACAAAATTGCACAGAGAACGGATATCATAGGACAAACCAAGTCGTAGCAATGACAATAAAAAGGTAGCTGAAAAAGACAAATCAACAGAACAAACAAAGGCTTCCCCAAAGCATTATGTAATCTTATGGAACCTCATATCCTTATGGAACTCACAGCTGTGAAAATGTACAATTAAAAACGGATTAGAGGTAATTCGGACGAAACTTATTATAATTTGAACTCCAATTCAAGAGAACAAACCATAACAAAATAAATCCCTAAATAATAAAACCCCTGCATAATACACTAATTAAACACACCACCACACACACACTTACTGCATATAACTCATTTTAAACACAACTGCGTTCACTTTCTGATATTGCTAAGGAATAACAACATTCCTTGTTCACTGAAATTCGACAAAACAAACACCCTTAACAAGAAAGGCCACATTTCAAATGCACACACAAAACACATGCATATTGCCACTCAAACGAAACAGAATTAAAATGTAAACGCACAAAACAAAACCGAAATAACAAAACAACTGTATAAAACACAAATAAAGCACACCCATACACACTAACAGACATATCCTAATTCAAATACAAATTGTGCTCACTTTCTGATAATACCAAGGAAATAGAAGCTTAACCCCTTGTTCCCTGGAATTAAGAGTTCAAATTATGGTTCATTTCGTTTGAGTGAAGTTTAATCTGTTTATACGTGTATGCCTTCGCTGTGAGTCCCATAAGTTATAAGTTCTGATGCTTTTTTTTCGAAACGACTAAGCCGGGTAATACACAAAATGTTTCACAGAAAATAATGGCAATGCCATATTTTAACTAGTCGAGTACGTCTGTTCAAAAGTGCATAAAATGGAGTGATGCTCTGCTCCCCCCCCCCCAAAAAAAAATCTGGTTATTCTTGGTTTGCTGTAATACTACTATACTTAACCAGGATTAATGGATTCTTAAATGGTTCTTCTTTCAATTTTCCTCTTTTTCTTTTTCCAGACACTAATGGCATCCCCACGTGATATGTCAACGCTAATATCACAAATTTTAGGGAGCCCTGAGTTTCGTAGCAACATCCAATCAGTCAAAGAGAGGAAACTGCAAGAAATTCAAGTGTTGGTGTAGTTGGATCCTTAGTTAATAATAGAAGCTTATCAGTCATAAGAGAAGATACTGCAAGAATTCCACGTGTTGGTAATGCTAGATTTTCACCAAGCACAGACTTAATCATCCAACGTAGACCTCCTGTGAGAGATATGCAAGAGCTTAGTATGTTATTTCCTTCAATTCCGCCAAGAAATCCCAACCGTAAAATTTCGAAAACACAAAAGCGAAAATTTGATGAAGTGCATACAACTTTTACCAGAGATACTATTTTGCTAAAAAAAAAACCAACTGAGAAATACACATTACGTGGCAGAAAAAGAGCAGCTGCATTTCAGTGTGGATTTGGGATAAATCTTGTCAAGTTTGAAAAGAGTTGAAACCTGGATGATATTTTAAACCATATACGCAAAGTATTTTCTAGAGTTCTCCCTGATTCAACAGAGATAGAAATTCTTATTCCAATGAGTGACGCACTAGTGTCACCATCACTGAGTCCTGGTGAAACCCTCGATGGCAAATTGCCCAACAAGATATCTGCCCAAAAGGTGTTGTATATAAGACCAAATCAAGAAATCTTCAATGCTGGTTATGATGAAAACAATGATAGTGATAGTGAGACCGTAAGTGTGAATAGTGAAAATACCATTCCTGAGAATGAAACGACCAGTTTAAATACTGAACCCACACATGTGAGCAGTGAAACCATGCATGCCGACATGCACAGTGATGATTCTGAAGAACTTGTGAGTTATTTGAGTATCCCAGATGACTGTGTACTTTCGCCAGTAGCCGCACAGCTGCACGAAGATATAGAAACGGCTATTTTTAACAGCTTGCAGGATAGTAACTCTGCTGAAGTTAAAACCTTGAAGGACATTTTAAACGAACAAAAGTCCAAAATAAATCAAACTGCAACTAGTATCTTTAACGTAAATAGAGAAGACGTCTTTGACTGTAGCATACGAGCAATGCGTCTTAAATCGTTTAACCCTTACAACAAAGTCTCAGTAAAATTTACGGATGCTTGTGGGCAATCTGAAGGAGCAATTGACAACGGGGGACCTAGCAGAGAGCTGTGGCGACTTCTACTGAGTTTTTTGCAGTCTAGCTACCTCTTTGAAGGACCCGAAAACAGTAAATATGTTTCGCTTAGCAACGAGGCCTTAGAAAAGAATTTGTACTTTGAAGCTGGAAGAATGATTTCAATGTCGCTTGTTCATGGTGGCCCAGGCCCTAATTTTTTTTCTCACACCTTATTTAACTGCTTGATACAAGGAGTGAAAGATGTGGAACCCACAGTTGAAGACATAGGCGATTACGACGTAAGAAAAGAAGTGCAGTTAATTCAAAATGCAAGTAATTTAGATGAGCTAAAGGAAGCAGTAACAGCAAGTTCTTTTCTCATGTTAGCAGGCAGTTCTCCGCATGTAACAGACTTTGCTAAAAAAGAAGTCCTTGTTCAAGGTTAGCATAAGTTATTTTTACGGTTGTTTAAAATGTACTTTAATTTGAAGCATTCATAAGCAATATATTTTATTTCAACAGATCTTACGAAGTTCTACGTTGTCCACAGAACTGAGCGTTCGCTGGAACAGTTTATGCTTGGATTAAGAACATTACATATTTTGGAATTGATGCGTCGTCACCCAGCAGTATTTAAAGAAGTCATGTGTTATGAGATCAATGTAATTGATGCTCAGAAATTGGATGAACTCTTCAAAATTTCTCTTAGTATGGAAGGAACCAACGACAGAATGGTGGAAGTTAAAGTCATTGGCTTTTGGAGGGACTATCTTCAGGATTGTCAAGGTAAGAATTGGAGAATAGCCATTTTTGTATAGTATTGCGTTTTAAAAGGCTTGGGTCTGCCATTATTATTGTTAATATGCTTCCATTGCTGCTGCGGCTAAACGTCAATCAGCCATGGTGCGTCGCTGTTTTAATTCTGGAAATCGTAATACTGGTCTTTTGGCTTTCAAGGTCTTTGTCCGACCTCTCCTTGAATATGCAAATCAGGTCTGGTCACCAAATCTCCTTGCGGACATCGACCGGATCGAATCTGTTCAAAGGAAACACACTAAATCGTTGCCAGGCATGCGTTCTCTACCTTACAATCAACGACTCCATCTTTTAAACCTACTAACCTTCTAATGCAGACGCTTGAGGGCCGATCTGATCTTAACCTATAAGATTATACACTCCATGTTACTATTCGTACTTCCTCTTTTTGATTTTAGCTCTAACTCTAGGACTCGCGGTAACTGTTTCAACCTTGTTCTTCCCTGCTTTCATTAAAATTCCCGGAGGTCGTCATTCGCTCTTAGAGTGGTTCCTATTTGGAACACTTTCGACAATGAAACTGTTTTACCCCCCTTGCTTCTCTCCTTCAAAAAGCGCTTATCCACTTCCACCCTTCTCCCCGTTTCTTCCCTCCCTTCGTTGCCCTGAACATTCTATTTGGAAACCTTAGTTTTCCTGTTTTCTACCATCGTTCTTTTTTCTTCTTTTTCCTTGGGTCTGCTGTCAGCAGTTCGATAGTCGATCCCTTGCACTTCCCTTTCGTCTTAAGTGCGAATAAAATTTTAATATTATTATTATATTATTAAAGGAATTGTTTCATGTTAAAACAATATAAACACCAGCCCTGAAAAAGGCCAGCTGGTGGATGACTAGAAAAGGATCCAAGCAAAGTCCCTGCCGGTCTGTGTCGTCCAGGGTAGTGTGCAACTGCTGGGCTTTTTTCCAACAGTTATTTGGTATATTCTGCCCTATACTGGACATTATGTCGGTCCCCTGCGACAATTATAGTATTCCGGGCTCAAATCGGTAATTTTTTTTCACTCCGTTTACTAGATTTCTTTACTAAATTTCTTTCTACTTCAAAATTTCTAGTAATTTTCAAATCTTATCCGGTTCGTATGCATAAGCTTCATTGCTATAGTTGAAAAGAAATTTTAAAAACCTATGTACTGATATATACAGATTTACCACCCTACATCAAGTTCTAATAATTCATCACACGCACACAAACATTAAACATTTCAAACAAAAGCTGCAGTTACTTTCAGACATAACCACTGCATAAAAACAGTCATTGTTTCCTGGAATTGGAGTCCAAATTATAGTTCGTTGCGTTCGAGTGAACGCTAATCCGTTTTTATTTGTGTACTTTCACGGCTTTGAGTATGGGATACGAGCTCTAATGTTTTTTTTAAATGGCGAAACCGTTGTTTGTTCAGTTAATCGTGTTAATGCCCCCACCCAATTGGAACCAACGTGATTTTCTAAAAAAGGAGTGAGGGTGGCGACATGACTAAGAAAATACAAGCATGGTAACTCTCGGAAAGGCGATTACAAGGCAATGATTTTTAGTAAGTTTTACTAGGTTACCTCATCTCTCTAAAATGAGTTAGTAGTTGGTATTCAAACAATATATTACGGTGGAACCTCATTTATTGAAACATTTGATTATATGAAATCTTTTTTTTGACCCTTAATAAACGTGCCTGCCTAGACACATAGTAGTGTATCACACAAAATCTAAACAACGTTGCAAAGAAATTGTATTCACGTCCAATTCACGAAAAATAAACCAAGTGTAAAAACAAAGCAAAATAAACCAAGCCCAAAACTGGTAAGGACGTCACGACGTTGAGAGTGGTTCGGCCCTTCAAAGGAGTGATATCAACACACCAAAATTAACTAAATAAAACAAATTACAACAAAATTAAAACCAAACCAAAAACCTATAAAGAGCCGACTAAGTTGAGAATGGTTCGTTCTCTAGGCAAAAGGTAGTATAAGTGTTGAAAACCAATTTCTTGTTGACGTGGCACTTTATTACACATCTGCACGGTAGTGGAGTTGAGGCTAATACACAATT
>JAHWFP010088996.1:402-19143 GCA_023313725.1 Lithobius niger
TTCTTCGCTACAGAACCGTGGCGTTCGCGATCTTGACTATTAATTAGAGGAGTGACAGAGGTCCTTGAGATTTGGAGTGGCGAAGCTTCTCGCACCAACGGGGAAGGGGAGCTCGGGGGGAGGGGGGAGGTCAAGAGGCGCCTGGAAAGGATTACAACGCCCTCTCGAATCTCCCCTCCCCTCCTCCACCTCCCACAGCGAGACAAGAGTCGATGAGAGTTCGATCTCGAGTGGCGGGAACTCGGCTGCAGCTTTCGAGAGCCCCCTCTTCTCGTCCCCCGCCCCTGAAAACTGGAGAGACTTAGAATACGTAGCTGCTGTTCAGAATCTGAAACGTGATATGATAAAAGGTGAAACACCCGGAAGTGCGTAACGGTTTAGTGAACACGGAAATTAAATATTCTCGAGGTGCGTGATTACGAACGAGAAGGTGAATGGCCGGTTCAAGGACTAATAAAGCAATCTACTTAGGCGAGTGCTCCACTGTGTTGGAATAGCAGCAAGACGTTCTCTAAATCCCTCCTTAATATCCGTTGCTGTCTCGAAAGCAAGCCTGCAGACGTATTCTTTGAGTCGTTAGTAATTAGGCCGTTTACTCCTTGGCTTCCACCGTTGAAGGATTTCTGGAAAGACTCCTTTAATAGAAGTCATATCCTCATTAAATTTTCAATCCATAGGGGGCAACTTTCAAGGGACTTATTGTGACCAAGTCGCTATTATTTCACAATTACTAAGAATATGCGCAAGCCATTCCTTTTTTGTTACAGAAATGCAAATATCTTTAATTCAATTAAAGCTATCTGCAGTTTTTTTTAAAGATATCTGCAATTCTTTTAAAGATATCAAAAAATATTTGGAGATATCCTGTAATTCATTAAAAGGTATCTGAAAATAAGCGCGACTTATAGATATATGTTAATTACTAGAGGAAGCCCGTGCTACGCACGGGGCCGTTCATGAATTAATTTTACAGACCTACTCCCCCTCCCTCCCGGCCCCACTCCCTACTCCCAACCCCCTCACTCCCACTCCGCACACCCTCACTCCCACTCCCCACTCCCCACTCGCACTCCCAACTCGCACTCCCAACTCCCCACTCCCACTCCCAACTCCCCACTCCCACTCCCCCTCCCATATTCGCACACACTGGCTAAGAAATGCTTTCACGGGTTAACATTTCTTCAATCCAATTTTTGCGCACACTGGCTGACAAAGGGTGATTTTTGTTGGCCTCAGTCACTGAATCTGCGCATCCAGTGGCTGAAATCACAGGATGCACCGTTTAAAGAATGTGAGCGCTGAACCATCATCTTTGCATGAAACAATTTTTCTGTGGGAAGTCAATAAATAAACTTTCGTAGAACAAAAGTTGAAACCTTTAGCACGGCTGCTTTGGCATTTTCCTTTTCTGGGAGAGGAAAGAAGTAAATCGCCGGCCTATGGCGGCCTAACAATGGCTCATTGATACTTAATTCATTTAAATCTGTCATTCAATTGAACTTACCTGTAATTGATTACAGATATATCTAGTTCACTTACACAACTTTAAATATAACGAATTACAGATTATGTAATTGAATTAGAGATAGGCCTATAGCGCAGTTGAATTAAACAGATCTGTAAGTCATTTAAAGATATGAATTACAGTCATCCTTGCCACATCACGCACGTTCGTTGCCTGCCTAGAAACGACACCACTATGGCGTCTCCGAAAATGTAGCAATGTAAGGTGTATCACTACTCAGATGCAGTACCGCACTTTTTGTGCCCACTAGTATCGAAATACAAGTTTTTGTTGTTATCCGCTTGTACTCAACACGTTACGTACAGCAAGACTAATGCGGTAAAAATTAAAATTATTTATGCCAATAGATCGCTGAAGAAAAATTATAACATACTAGCCTAAAAAATCATCAATTGTGATGTTAAAATACGGAAATCATAACAAATACGTCGAGTTTTCCAGTTCTTATATATACGAGTCAAAAGCCGCCGTCATTAGCTAACAAGCTGCGCATGCGTACAACGAAAAGGAAGAGGAGTGTTATCGGGAAAGCCGGGTAATATCGAGAAAGTTTAAGGGAGCGAAATTGCACGATCAAAGTTGCAAAGTGGCGCGAGCAAGTTTAAGGGAGCAAAAACTTGAGTAATCCAAAAAGACCGATAACTATACTCGTCGCAGGAGGGGTATCACGTGTCAAATTAATCTATCAGCTTATTAATAAATCAATTACAAACATTTATGGAAGTATGTAAGAATTTCTACATTTTGTACTTGTGTTGTCGAGTTTTTAAAAAAATTATTAGCGAGTCTTTTAGTTGGAGCTTCGTGATGTATTAGCCTCTCATTTTTGTTTCGTTTCAAAAAAAATAATTTCACGTGAACATTCATTGACTGAAGATGAACTCCAGACATGTAAGTATACTGTATTGCTCACGTGAAGGGTATAAATTACGGTGCAATGTATTACGCAACGCAAGAATAAACGAATCGGGCCTAACGGCCAGTTCGGTCGCCATTTGCAAAGCTTCGGGGTTCACTATTTAGCACTAGTCAGAGCTACAAGTCGTTGTTGCAAATGACGTCTCCTCGAAAACAATCAAATATAACCTAATATAACCTAATCAAATATAAACTAATATAACCTCCCCCACACTGAATTTAGCTTTTCATTCTTTAATAAGTGATTAATTAATCCTTCTTAGCAATTTTAAGTCTGCGAATCTGGTGCTGTGTGTTGCCAACGAGTTGTGGCTCCTGCTTATCACTAATGCATAAGAGCCACTTATCACTTATTAATCGTCCGCTTGGTAGACCGTACAGAGTGCTGATCAGAATGAGTGGGCTGTGATTGGCTAAAGCGTTCAACATATCCCTTTCTCATTGGCTAAAAAAAAAACGAGGGCGATAATCAGGGTAATTCGAACATAGTGCTTGTTTCGCAGAGAGAAAAACGTTCTCAGTGTTCAAATACCGGTTGATCCTAGTTTATAGTTTGTTCCACATTATGTTTTCAGAGGAATATGACACCACGTTTCCTGCCACTATGAGTACAAAAAAACACGTAAATATCCCACTCGTAGACTGTAACAGTAACTGTGTAAACTCCACAAGTGTGATATTCACATGTTTTTGTAATTGTAGTGCAAGGAAACGTGGCATCATACAGTCAGTTTTCTGCAAACTTAATGTGGAACAAACTATAGAGCAGTGACATTGCCACCATATTGGCACCAGCGGGTTTTGGAGGGCATAACTACAAGGTGCACTACATAAAAATGGAGGAAAAAACAACGGAAGAACGGATTTCTTAGGCTTAAAATAACGTTTTCTCCAACAACAAAAATCGCGCGTTTTAGGTCTCAGAAATCACTCTTCACAGCATCGGCTTCAGTATGACGCCCTTCTGTTTCTTTCTGCAGTGCCCCTTGCAGCTAACCTATTAAGGCTCCAGCATAGAGTTATATACAATAATACTACGTCGTGTCACTGCTCTATAGGTATAGATAAAATTTCTCAACCACTAAGTCCACGAGCTGGGTGTTTATTCCAGTTTGGATTACAACTAATGCAGGGGAAAAATTATCAATCTAAAGCCAACCTCTAGTGTTTTAACTACTAATAATACTTTAAACAACACAATGAAAATTCCTGTTTGCCTAAAATTAATACGTTTATTTCAAAATTCATAATGTAAAAGTTCAACTTGAAAATGGCCGAGAGAGATTGTCAAAATGGCTTCCTCGTCACCACGATTGTTTATTAATTCAAATTACAGTTCTTCCGTCCTTCAGCTTCATGCAATAACCATCTAACTGTCCGTTGGAGTATAAATTCAATGGAGAGATTGTTGGCGGTGAGGGGAGGATGGTGCAATTGTAAACGCGTCTGGTTAGAAAGCAGCAGTTTTGGATGACGTATACGTCAACTCAGCCGATTCAACCAACAGAAGCCAACAACTAGAGCCGGAACGTTATCCGACGTTTCGTCCAGGCAACACATCGCTTGAAGCCATTAATAATTACCGGGCTCGTGCTGGCCCCAATGACCCCGAGGGCCGACACATGGACGCCATCGGGCTAAAGCTCTTTGCTCAAACACCGAATTGCGCTAAAATATAAACCTGCTGGATTCTCACTTTAAAAGAGAATGAAAACAATATCAAAATTTTCGACATTGCACGCGTGAAAAATTGTACATAATGCATTCAACACGCAACGTTGGTAATTCTTTGAAAAGTTACAGCGGCGAAACAAGAGCTTTATTTACACGAGTTGAACTTCAAGAACACAATTTGTTGGAAAAGTCTTCAATTCGAAACGTGAACTTCGAGTGTTACAGTACTTCTCACAATTTTATTTTAGTGTAGATTTGGTTGGACCAATGAACCAAAATTAGGTAGCATTTCCCAAAACCAGAACTGTGCACTTAAGTACGCTAAAAAGGCATTATTAACTGCTTTATTCAAAAAATGATAGTGCTGCACGCCATAAAATAGGTACACGGATTACAAAATAAAATGTCAAGTGTGCCGTAAAAAAAAAGGATATATCATAGAAGTTTCGCTTCACTTGCTAAAAAGTACACGATAAAAGTTTGTGATTTTTTTTAATTGAAAAAATCAAATGTACTATTGGGATAATTGTATCTGCTTAAGTGCCGTTGTGCTTTAAGAAGATTTTCATTCGTAAAGCACAACAGCATTTAAACCGATGCAATCCCAATGAAACATTTGATTATTTAAATTAAAAACAAATTTTTATCCGATACGTTTTAACAAGTAAAGTTGATAACTTCGATCGTATAACCCTTTTTTGTGGCACACTTGACGTGTTTATTTGCAATTAATTGCATTATTAAAAAATGAAAAGCGAAATCAAGTGTTTTTGATTTGGCGTCGATTGTTAGAACGATTTCTGGATTTCAGTGGCGCTAATTAGCGATGAACCATTACTTCGGAAAAACAAACTTTCAAACTACTCTTGATTTAATGTGGTGAAACATGCTAATCAATCCCCCAGCACACACAGAAAACCAGCAAATGGTTTACGGAGTTAATGCATGCAAGTGTGTGGAAAGTTTTACAAATTCAAACAATGTTAACTGTAAACTTGCAGACTTCTCTTCACACCCAAACAGAATGGCACTGAGCACTGAAAAAAGAAGTGTGCTTCCCCGGTATCTGCCCATGGGTATCAAAACAATTAAATTGTCGAATTAACATCCTTTTGCAACAGATAAGGTTATACCGGACGGAGAGGGACAATTTTGTTCAGAAATACCTAGGTGTTTTTTACGTGCCGCAATCGACGCGAACACGAGAGTATCTGTGGTGCTCTGCACTTACTGAATGCAAAGGGGGTTGAACCAAGATTGAACTGCATCTAGTAATTGACACCGAAATCGAAACTGACTCCAAATAAATCCAACATCGTAGCATTTGTCTTTGCTGCTATAGATGGCACTGGTAATGAAGAGCATGGTGTCGTATTACGGATTTCGTGCTCCCATATTCATAAAAAGCCGATAACTTGATCCTGATTTGATGTTGATCCCGATCAGGATCATCCAAGTTTGATGCCGATCTAACAAGCAGTTTGAAAGAAATGGCCTGGATCGATTGGCTTTACCGACAGCAGACACAGTTTAAAAGTGAATATCCATTAAGAAAATCGTCCACCCTCCCCGAGCACCCAACTAACCCAGTAGTTCTGGGCAGATTTTCTTACAGCAAAGGCCATATAAAAGAACACGCCAAAAAGGCGACTAAAATCAACGGCTGTTCAGGTGCGATAGGTGCTGACACCCAGTGGCAAATTTTGCAAAGTATAAAGCTATCGACGAAATTTCCAAATTCTGCCAGCCGACGGCGCCACTTACCATACCTGTAGCGCCACTATTCATTGTTCTGAGGACATAACCAGAGAAGAAAAAGGGATTCCAAACAATCGGGCTAAAAAAGATTTCTCCAGATAAGATCAGAAAGTTCCCATCTTCTCTTTAGCTCATGAATAAGTCTGGTAATCTTATAGGGTACCCAGGGATGAAAGACTTTGTTAGCGTGTTCTTGGTAATAATAATTACTGGTGGGTTCATTTCACCTTATGCTATAAGTTGAGCTCTTTCACCACTCAAGATTCAGAGGTGTGCGCAGCAAATTTTTCTTCGACGGCCTCGAAGACCAATGTATTTTTGCGGCAGCAGTGGGGTAAATTGGTGAGGCGAATATTCGGAAGGCAGCAGCGACTTTTTAGCAAGTTTAGATAGCGCCGGCAGCATCGACAGAGTTCCCGTAAAACGTGTACCTACATATTTCTCCACATTTATTGAAAATTATTTACTACAATGTTCAAAAATTTTATTATTAAAAACAATCGTAACTGGTGATTACTTGGTTATTTGTTGACTGATTATAATTTCTGCTTCAAATTTTGTAACGACATTTTGTGTTGTAATTGTTAAAAGCAATGGTAGAATTATCGGTAGCTGCAACAACAACATTCCGCGGAAGCAACTTGATCAGCGGCAGTGCACGGGGTGTTTGGTATTTGTCCAGTGGTGCACACCTCTCCCCAGACTATGACCACCTCGACAGCATGAATTACAAAGGTCCTAGCATATTGTGTACCATGTATTGCATTCAACCACAATTCAAAACAACAGGGAGTGTTTAACATTAATTTCAGAGCTACTTTGCTGTCATTCAACACAGAATGAATAAGTTATAAAATAATCATTATCAATTATTTTAAACCAGACTTCGTTTCGTTAGTGCCGCAATTAGTAAGAAGTGGTGCAGAGAGCTCAAGGCCCCGGGCCCGGGTGGCAGGGTACCTAAAATCCGAGAGTCTGGGACCCGGAAAGACAACATTCACTATTGTTTGGACTGGGTTGGAGACCTCGTTTGCCTCCAAAATTATGTGCTTGTAGAAGGGTGGTCCAACATTTTGCCATTGCACCCCTACATAGAAAAAGCTAGTTGCGTCACTGGATTTCGTGTTGTAGTAGGACAAATAAGCCTTAAAATTAAACTGAGAATTTTCGTTTTCTTTTTACTAAATGAGGATCATGGTTGGATTACACTGGGAAGACCCCGGCTCATCGAAACCGACAACGGACCTCCTCCTTCAGTAATTATACAGATCGAAGCTTTTCTCAATGAGTGATGACAAACGAACTACAGATCTATACAGTATATCTCACTTAGAGGATGCTGCTTTATTTTATGCCCTTATTAGGGAAATGACGTCAGCTTCGTTAATCGTTGGGTTTTTACGGAAACACCACAAAGCTACTTCTCGGTTAAGATACACTTAATTTGGCGTATCAACAACATAAAAATTGCGTTAGGCCTACTATAAAATGTTAATGCCAAAGCAAACGAAAATATAGGTTGGTTAATGTAATGCGATGGTGGAATGACGTCTGCTTCGTTAATCGTCAGGTTTTTCCGGAAACACGAAGGTGCTTGTACGTTTCATTTGGCGTTTCAACAACATAAATATGAGGTTAGGCCTAATACGAAATGCCAATGCTGTAACGAACGAAATTATAGGTTGGTTGATGATGGTTGATGGTATCGCTACGTCAAATAAGAGTTAAACATCGTCAACCAAACATAAAATGTAAACATCATACACAAAACTAAATATCGTAAATCAAAATAGTTTGTATATCGAAATCGAGATTCTAAATCGAAACCGAATCCGTAACATGAAATTCCTTCAGAAAATCGTTTAGGGAAAAGAAAACAAAAATTCTCAACCGAATTCCAGTCGTGCTTGTATTAAATGTATAATTTGGGTGTTTTAGCACTCAACTCCTTTCCACCAAATTTCCCTCGACCTTCGGTCTCGGGAAATTAAAACTGGAAAGGAGTTTCGAGCTAAAACACCCAAATTGTTGATTTAATACAAGCTACTCGTGGTATTATAACTGAAAATGTTGTCTGTTGTTCAGAATTGAGCTTAACACTGCACTCGTTGCACGACTACCAAGAAAGGTTAATTGTTATTAAGATTTTATATTTGCACTGTTACCTTTGGCACATAAGGTAGTCATGGTAACGCGTTAAGTAAAGTGGCCGTCAATAAACATCATTCTTAGCATGTCTTGCTTGTTTTTTTTTTGTGTGTACTCCCTGGATTTAAATGTTCTGAAGTTGGATGTATGCGCACAAGTGTTGGTTGAGAGTTTGAGTTCAAGTACTGATAATAAATGGTTTTATTATTATGTTTAGCTTTCCTGGCCTGTTGATAGACGGCGTACGCTGCTTCGATCTTGTTCGTGACGAGGCTAGGACAAGTGCTTAGCGATAATTATTGTATGCAGCTTTGAAAGCACTGTTATCGGTTGACACCGAGTTTTTGTAAAAGCGTCTTTTTCGGATCACTCAATCCAACTACGCCTGCCTTTTCATGCTTATTTTTATTTTATTTTTTTCAGAAATTTTGCTAATTTTGTGCTGAATTTTGAGCGGAATTTTGTACTGAATTTATTAGGTTCTCGGGTAAGTTTTAATATTTGCGAAAGGCCTGATTTACTGCATTTTTATTAACGTTTGTTCCGTGTTATGAAATGTTTAACCCTAACATGTTTTATTTCCTAGCGATCTATTGACGTGATTTGCGTCATGGTTTGTACGAATTTACAGGTGTAAGCTAGCTCGTATACTAACTATTTAAATGTGAGGTAGTTAGGGAAGATTCAGTGGAAGTGCTGAATATGGCCATTCACTGTCAGAGAAGAAAATCCTAGCATGTTTGACAGGAACTAAAAATGTACCACTTTAGTATAGAGCAATGACATTTGATGTCATATTGGCACCAGTATGGGTTTTGGAGGGCATAACTACAAGGTGCACTGCATAAAAATGGAGGGAAAAACAACAGAAGAGCAGATTTCTTAGGCTTAAAATTACATTGTTTTCTCCAACAACAAAAATCGCGCGTTTTAGGTCTAAGAAATCACTATTTACAGCATCGGCCTCAGTATGACGCCCTTCTGTTTCTCTCTGAAGTGCCCCTTGCAGCTAACCCATTAAGGCTCCAGCATAGAGTTATATACAATTATACTACGTCGTGTCACTGCTCTATAGCTAGTTTTCAAGTCGTTTCCCTCCTTCTAGCTTCTTCTTTCCACTTGCATAAGTTTCAGTCCCATGGTTTGAATTAGGCTGCTCCCACTTTGGAATTTTGACAAGTAACTAGCGTTTTGTTGTGCGCGCTCATATCCTTCCTTCACTCTCGCTCACTCAGCTTCCCACATCATCAGCTTCCCACATCAGGTTGAGTAGAAGCGTCCAATCATAGCCATAAGCTCGAACATACTTTCTTAAAACTCCCCCCCTCCCCTCCCAACACACACCCTCAACAACGTTCGTGCATTTTAGGAAGCTTGAGGTAGGGTGAGGGTTGCGGGAAAGGTCTTCTCATCGATCGGGGTCCCCACACACGACCCGTCTAGTTATCGCTCGAAGCCACTAATCGTCTAATCGCATAATTTAATCGTAGCGAAAGCAATCGTTGGTGAACGCCAGGAGGGCCTCAATTACCCCCCACCTGTCCTCGACCAGATGAACCTAGTCTCCCATCCCCATACCTCCCCGTGTACCTCAAGCACGTTTCCTTGTAAATTACGGATGAAGCAAACCGCAAAGCCAAAGGAAGCGTTAACACTCTCATGAGTTGTGTCCAGGAGATCTGCAACGCCAACAGGTTTCTTTCATAGTGTGAATGAAAGAAGGATTTCGTTTAAATAATCCAAGAACGTTAAAGGGAAACTCCACCGAGACACACTCGTATGCGATGATTCTCTCCTTTCTGATTACCTCCTGCACACAAAACAATACAATTATTGGGTCAAAGATTTCTACACAGTTTGTCTCGTCTCTAGTTACGATTGGTATGGTATTCTGGTATTTTAAATGTCTTCATTTGAGATTATAAAAAAAAACAGCTCATCATACGACAGGTCTAGCAGTTCCCTGTTGCCAGGTACATCGTACACTGTCCCGCATCATGTTGGTTTTTATTTACTACATTTGGATTGCTTGTCAGAATGAAAGCCTATCTTCGTTAAGCATCATGGTCGCCTATATCCCGGCGTAAGCACTGTTTTTCGCACTGGCGTTTGTGTACAGGATAATGACTGAACAGCGTGGGTATTCCTAAACAATGCCCGACGGCATTCGGATCTCAACGTTGAAATTATGCCACACCAGGCAAGGTTACTATGATGACGTCAGTTGTTAAATCTGCCAAGCCCAAAGTCCAAATTGTAATGAGCCATTGTCACTCCAAAATGAATACTCATTGTTAGTTGAGATGATCCTATTTATTTATTTATTTATTTATTTACACTACTAGAGCCTACGGACACCTCATCACACGCTCATTCTAATATTAAATCTAACTTAACCTAATACTAAATCTAACCATTCTACAACTGAACATAGACCAGACCACTGAATGACGCAACTAGACACAAAACAGCACTTCCTACCCCCTTACCCTTACGCCATCCAACTCTGCATCTCAAAGTCTCTAGCCAAAACTTACATGAACCCGAATTTGGAGAGCAGACGTTAAATTGGTGCTTATCCTATCTCAGGCTCTACCGTAGCACACTTAACTCCCATACTGTACATGAGAGTCTGCCTTGCCACTTCCCCTGCCACCCCAGGGGTTTCCCCCAATCAGTCACCACTTCCACTTCCACCATGTTCTCTTCACCGGAACAACCCCATCTTCTTCTTGCGGCACCACTGACCGGGACACGACCATAGGCTCTGCCAGAACCAAAGAACAAGTAGCATCCAGAAGCACAGGTACCGGAACCGAAGACGAACCACTTTGGGTCAATGATGCTATTTGATCAATTTTGTAACAATACATTCTAGCCATATTCCATCAATTTAGCTTAATTTGGAATGCTCGGAACCCCTTAAGTCCCACCACACGTTACCGTGCAGGTCCCTTAACTGTGGAGTTGGCTTACGGGAAAACAGTGGCACGTACCTGCTAACCCTACAGCACAAGGTTTTCGGTCATTATCCGACTTATTGCCGTTATGGCGAAAAGCTTGTACACAATTTGGCTATTGTTGGTAGACGTTCTACGTTTTGAAAGAATGTGATATTGTTACACTCTTGAAACAACGGGATATTTATACACTGTTGGTAAAAATTAGAAAAGATTAGAAAATTCAGCGAATTTTCTTGACTCTGATAGTAAACAA
Source organism: Lithobius niger (assembly GCA_023313725.1). NCBI lineage: Eukaryota > Metazoa > Arthropoda > Chilopoda > Lithobiomorpha > Lithobiidae > Lithobius > Lithobius niger. Next base: position 11,642 of record JAHWFP010088996.1, read on the forward strand.
TTCGATGCCACGTTATGGTTGGATTGTTCGTTTAATGCGTTTGTTGGTTGGTAGAGCCTTAGGGCTTCGTCGGGCAGATTACCGGGTGCGGTTAACGCTCGCTAAAACCCTTTGAACCTTTGACCAGCAAATAACATTAGAATCGATAGCTTTCTTTAACCTGGCCACCGTGACTTGAACTCCTTACGACAGTACAAGAAAAGTAGCCATAACATGCAAGCGAATGTCACCGGTATTTCTAACAGCGTCGCAAATATATCACGCCACCAGAGTGTTACAAATGAAACCCGGTCAAATATTTGGTGATTAAAAACAGTTCCCATTTTACAATCAAAACGTAATCTTCAGTACATGTTAACAGTATTGTAATATACATATAGTACTTTGCTGCTTCAAATGGGTTTCTATTGGTTTTTTTTTTATTGGTAAAATAAGCTTTTCCCGCCTTCAGGTGAAAGTGTGGGCATTCCCAGAAGGAAAGGGTTTTTATGTATTGTTTCAGCTGTGATTTCCTTCGCCGCAAAGGGCATTAATTGTTGTTTCTGGTAATAATTCGTTTGTGAGTGATTGCTACTACTAATCGACATTAGACCAGTTGTTACGATGTCCGTTGTAGAATGCTGTGTGCTCAGTGTGTTTGGGTCGCCTCCCTATGAAGGTGCAAAAGAGGCGCCACACGGAAGCAGTAGTAGTGTGTGGTGCCTGAAGGTAGTAGTGGTCTATTGTGCTGCGACGGGTCGCTTTGCATAGGAAACGTTTGGTGGTTTAAATTTTTTTTTGTACTGGATGATTTGTGTTCTGAGTGTACTGAGTGGGTGACCAGTTAGGGTTGTAGCTCTGTTAATAAATAAATCAATCATTAGCCCAGTTTGTTTCGTGCTCCCTAAATACAACAACCACAACATCACCCTTGAAATTGCCAGCTGCCCGCCTGCCCACCAAGAAAGAACGGGCTCATCCTTTTTCGTTGTTACCGTGAATTGAATGAATATTCGCGCCCTATCGCATTACTTGTTGATCATTATTTACTCTTTTTAATTTATGCTGAACCTATAAAATAAATACATTTCGATACTGGGTGCAGTCTTTCTTAGATATCAACATTTTTTTTTATAAAAAAAAATACCATTACAGATACAAAAACCAGGTTTGCGTCACGTCGCATGAAAAGTACCAAGATTTTTCTGTTTAACAGGTGCCTGCAGGGTATTAAGTATGAGGAGCTGTAACAAGATGAATCCCAAATGGCATCTACACAGGAAAAGTGCAATGCCCGTTACTCCAGCCTTGCAGTGTTAAACCAGAATGCAATTCTTAATTTCTTGCCCTAACCTGAGATCTTATTTGCGTCACGCAGATTGCTGCTGTGCTATTACCTTGTGTGCTTTCTATTGGGTCCTTCCTATGTAATATGTGTCACTCTTGAGATATGCTCTGTATAATAAGTATGTAAAGTAGCTCCTTGTGGATCAGTAGAGCTCATGCATATGTCTGGTGTTGGAGGAAGCTGCTAGCAAAGGATGCTCTTGGGAACTGGATCATCTGTGGAGTTTGAGGGAAACTGCTCAGGGTATAAAAGACCCTCCTCCACATCAGCACTTAATATGTGAACAGAACCCCCAGCTGTGGAGTGAATTGTGCTCGAGTAACTCTTGAAAGCAATCGTTCACTCCCTGAGTAGTTACAGTTTTTAATTGTACCTGTCTGGAGCTTGAATGTCTTCCCTACTACCAGGAGCCATGGTACAACTGCATTAATACGAGGAAGGTTGTCTCAAGGTTGTCTGGGAGTGAAGCTACGGATTCTGCTTTCTGATGCCAGTACAGTTTTTTTTAACACTGTCAAACTCTTATTTTACCAAAGTAATGCTAAAAGGCTTTAACTTCCCGGCGGGGAAGAGAACTGACGTGAAGCTTGAAGGAAGACAAGCAATTCCTACCTCTGTCGGCCTTGGCTCGAAAGACACTGCTTACAGTGCCGATGCCGACTGCTTGCTTCGATGCCGATAAAAAGATCCTGCTGCCTGACTGTACTTATGTGCATGGACTAATCGCAGAACGAGGCCTTTTTGGCACATATTTATTAGATAAATACCTACATAACGTAATTTGTAATGGACCTTTTACGCTAAAAGTAAAAACGGTTATGCTTTAAACAACTACTGGCCTCATGGTATCGTCTCAGAACGAGTGGCAGAATGTGGGGTATAATATCTTCCAGACTTTATGCTATTCCTTGCAGACTTGCAGACTGCATGCTAATCCTTGCAGACTTGCAGACTGTCTGCTAATCCTTGCAGACTTGTAGACTTTGTGCTAATCCTGCTACGACACAATTCACGGTTGGAGACTATATCCATTGTTCATGAAACATGGTGTAATACCGGTCAATATGTTCGTACCTAATATATCTCTTTATGCATTCCTGATAAGGTGTTTACGGAGTGGAATCCTCCTTCTTCCCTCCCCATCACATTTTTCCCCACTCTGGGTTACCTCCACGCCAAACTTTACACCCCCGATAGAATTTATCACTCGTAGAAGGAACACTCGAAAGATACCGGTAATCTTAAAGGGTGGAAAACGTTAAACAATGTTTATTTCTCTTCTCCACACGTCAACAGCTACGCACGTCCTACCACGACTCGTTAACGAGAATCCACTTCTATGGATTTGTTTCCCATGTCGTTCGTAAGTTCAGACAAAGTGAGGAATGGAGCAAGCGTTAGCGTTCCAATCGCCCCCGCAGTCCATCTTCATAACAGTCAGTCCACTAGGCGCCGGGGATTTTCACTCTTTTTCAGTCATGTACCAACACAACGGGAGAAGAAATACCTGAGTGGTTATGGGCCCACAAAAGAATTTAATCGGCATTACGAGGGAACAGCTATTAGTATTATATGATTATGAATGTTTCATTCTTCATATTAGTAATAGACGAAGAAACATGTCCAATGGAGCCCATATTGTGAACGTTAGTGATGACAAGTAAACAGCAACAATGATAGAAAAATTCACGTGTCACCACGAATCCATAGGACCAAAGGAAGCAATATCACAAAAGCGAAAATCATACAGTAAAAATAGGTAAGATTCGTTAAGCCTTATGGACTTGTTATTGACTTATTATGAACTTATTACGGACTTTTGGACTATTACGGACATATTATGGACTGATTATGGACTTATTATGGAATTATTACGGACTTGAGGAGTTTTGGACTTGTTATGGAATTATGGACTTATTACAGACATATGGACTTTAATCATGAGGTCACATGATTAACTTCACATGATGACTTCACATGATGTGACCGAGACTCGACCAACGAACTCCTGATCACAGCTCAGACATACCTACCATCTGAGCCTTCACTGGGAGTGGGTTAGCCTTCTTTCCAAGGTTTCGACTATTTATAGTGCCATTATGGCATGCCATGGGTGCCCTTTATTGTCAGACTTTTGGGGTCCCTTGGGTACTACTACGCCTCCCCCGAAGAAAAATGAATGCTGTTTTCCGGCCATTGCTTTCCTGCTGGAGACCAATGCTCCCGTCCACAAATCCCCTCCTCATGAGTCTACTTTCGATCAATTACTAGAAACTTAATCCTCCCCCCCCCCCCAACTGCCCCTATATGAGTCCTTATGCTCCAAAACTATTCACATTAATCATCCCCAGCTCGTTAATAATTAGAAGCAGGATAATGTCAAGGCAAGCCAGCTCTATTTTAGGCCGTCCGCGCACTGAGCAACCAGTGGTCGTGGCGGCCAAAAAACACGGCGACATGCCGTTCGGCCACGTCCGTTTTTCATTGATAATTCTCGATCACGTGGTTTAAAAATGAACACGGAGCAAGTATGGCCGCCGTCTGGTCGCCTGCACGCCGGCCGGGATCCCAGTGGTCGCGGCGACAGGCTGGCCACTGCGGCCAAGTGCGCGTTGCTACATACACCGTAAGCAATCTCGTTGGCCGCGCAGCTTGGCCGCTGTGTGCACGGTGGCCCTTAAATTGGACCAATAAACATCTTATGGCGAACTTTTGTTTCACTATTATTTTGTACCTATCATTGAGCCATCCTGCATCCAATCCACCGCATCAGTACCTTCCGCCCTGACGTACACCCACATCCCTGCAGCTGATGGGTGGAGGAATGTTCTGTAAGCTACTTTGGTGACCATATTTTTGACGTAACAACCAATCTTTCTCCCTTTCTTCTGAAAACTCGTCTTTAGGTCTGCATCGCCCGCTAAAAAGGGGTCACTTAGAAAAGTTTTCGCTCGAAGGAGAATTTGCGTCACCACGGATCCACGAACAATCGACAGGAAATAAATAGCGTCCGTCACGTCCAGCCGGGCTATTCCGTCGCCCGCGGGCTCGAGGACTTGGGGTCACGCACGAGCTGATAAGGAGACGCCGCATCCGGCTGCGCGAGCGTTTCAAAGGGCCAATGAGAATGGCGTAAGACAAAGCCTCGGTCTGGAGTCGGGGCCCGAGGCGAAACAAAACAGTCGCTCCAACATTCGCGCATGCGCGCTATAGCCTGCATGTCTCGATACTTGTATTCCGCCGTAAATACTTTATGCGTTGCCGCATCCGTGGCAGGACATAAAGATAAAGCCGCCGCGTCTATGGAAAGTAAACTTTGGCCATATTTAGTCGTAAAACAAGAATTAGACACGCCAAAGTTTGTGAGAAGCCACTAAAGGAGATCACTGACGTTGTTCGTAATTTTATTTCAGTTGCTCTTGATTTGGTGATCAGAAACAATAACGCATTGACACGACGTAATATTATTGTATATAACTCTATGCTGGAGCCTTAATGGGTTAGCTGCAAGAGGCACTGCAGAGAGAAACAGAAGGGCGTCACACTGAAGCCGATGCTATGAAGAGTGATTTCTTAGACCTAAAGTGCGCGATTTTTGTTGTTGGAGAAAACAACGTTATTTTAAGCCTAAGAAATCCGCTCTTCCGTTGTTTTTCCCTCCATTTTTATGTAGTGCACCTTGTAGTTATGCCCTCCAAAACCCATACTGGTGCCAATATGGCGGCAAATGTCACTGATCTATATAAATGCACTTTGGAATGTGGTGTTCCGTGTGTTGATAGCATTTAATTGCTCATCGTGGCTTGTATGTATCTCCCACGACTTTAATTTTTAGTTTGCGTAATTTCATTCTGTATACAACCACTATGAAGCCGTAACTTTGATTTTTTTACGAATAAAAATTAATTAAGTGGTTCTCGGGAGCGGTACTAAAAAAAGATTAACGCGAGCGGGCGATGTTTTTTTGTTTTTGTTTTCTACGTTTGATCGTGATTTTTCAGAAACGGGTGATGACCTTTTTTTTTATTTTTTCCAAACAAAACAAAATCAGTAGCTTACTTTTTTTTTGTTGTGGAGTTCAATATCTGTGTTTTAATTCCAGGATGAGCGCGTGAAAGTTGCACATTTGCTAAAAGTCATTCTTTAGATTCAAGTTTTTAATTGTGACATGACGATGAACGACCCTAACATTTGTTTCGAGGCGATCTTGTGAATGGAGCAAAGACCTGATGTGGTCATCGGCTCCAGGAAAGGATTGATGAAAGTGATAATGCGTGATCGGAATTTTTTTTTTTTTTAGTTTTATACAATGTCATAAAAAAAGTTTCATGCGCTGTAAAAAAAAAAAAACCATGCGTGCGCTCCCGAGAACCAATTTAATTAACTTTTAGCGGCCTTAACAATACAAAACCACATCACTTCATATACCAAGCATCACAATAAAAACAAAACACACCGTTAGTTACTAAACGGAACTTAGGACTGAACAGAAACAAAAACGAAAATTATGTACAGTAGACTTTCGATATAACGAACCTATCCCTACAAAGAACACGTTTTAACAATTTGGTTAGCCACCTACAGTCTGTTTGCTTAAAAGGCCTCTCTATAAAGAACCTCAATAGGAGGGACAGTTCCATATAAAGCATCCTTTTCATTGCTGTAAACGTCTTTTCACATGCTAAAAACCATCCTTGTAAGGAACTGATCTACAAAACATTGCGACGACCAAGAAATCAATCAATTTACCAGATGGTGAAAGAGGCACACCTCAACCAAAACCGGCAATTTCAACTTTTTCCACCCAACAACGTAAAAATGCAGTTTATGCATACTATGTCCTCATAGTACAATCGAAAGCAGATATACTTCGAATTTATTTGTCAGGTTTTTACACTCTGTACAAGGAACTTTACTATCACTTCACTCACAGTTCGCTGTACAGGAACCTTCTGTATGAAGAACTCTCTGTGTAAAATAAACATTTTTTGGAGCTAGAGGTTGTTTGTTACAAAGAGAGACTACTGTAATGTTGAAAACTTCTCGGTTTCCTGGCATATCTCTTTTGAAATTTCCCATATAGCTCATCAATTTCTGTGTTTCTCCGCATTTCTCTTAATTAGACTTCTAAATTAAGCAGTATTCTAAATCTGCATCCATATTTCTTACGTCCCATGTTGCTTTTTATAACACCAATTTCTACAGTCTAAACCCGATTAACAAAAAAAAACAGTATATTCTATTAAAGGTTAGAATTTCGTATTTAAGGCTCTCTAAGTTTCTGTTTTTAGAAAGCTCCGATTAGCACAGTTTGGCCCTCTCCTTTAAGAATTAACAGCAGGGCCAATGGGGTCTATGGCTCCAAATTTTCTTTGGGCCCTCTCATACCTTTCTGTGGAATTAGTGCGCTTATGACCCGTGGGGAATAGAAGGACCTTCTTTCTGCGTTCACGGCAGTTAATAATAATTCCATTCTGGGGGGGGGGGGTAGTTTTTAGGCTTTATGGCGTATCGGCAGCTAGGTCATTAGCACCAACCTCAGTCACAGTGCAGTGTTCCATATTGCCACTGCGCCACACATAGAGACTAAGTCTAGTGGAAGATGAAAATAGCTACTACCATTATCAAGACGATGATAATCTACAAGCACATGATGGACTCTAAGTGGCCGACAACACAAATGAAATTTAGGAGCAATGTGCCCTGCAAAAGGACGCATTATGTAAGGTTGGTGTGACCAATACGTAGTACTTCTCGAAGTTGTTTGAAACACTCGTGCAAAAACATACGTACAAACACTCTAAGAAAGTATATTTCTGACGCTCAGCGTGGATTTGTGAGGGCAGATCCACCACCACCATTTTATCCATTTCCTGGGACTGTGTCATTAAAGCTTTAGCTGATAGACAGCAAGTTTGTATTAACTTGCTTCTCCAGCAGTGGTGATCCGTAGTTTTAAGAAATCAGCGTGAATTTGAAACGTTTTCCTGCAACTTAGAGGTGCAATTTTCATACGAATTCATTTCAAATTTTTCAAACAATAAGGGCCTCCTGTAGGGATGGGCCTCCTCGGGGAAGTACTGATCAGTATGGCTCAGCGGTAAAGCATCGGTCTTTGGTCTCAAATTAAATTAAATTAAATTAAATTAAATTAAATTAAATTAAATTAAATTAA